>VDFB02146383.1:0-37448 GCA_007258455.2 Sequoia sempervirens | reverse complement strand
TATCCATGTCGTATCGTATCCGTATCCAATACGGATACAGGGATACACACACCTAGGGAGGGGTGGGGGTGTATTCCGCTACTTTTGCTTTATTTTATTATATTGGCAAAAAAAAAGCTCATATAATGTATATTGGCTTACAATAGCTACCAATATTTTAGAACCTCATGTGTACTGATAGACACTTATTTCTTTAAATAAGTTGAATATCCACGATTAAATGGGCGGATGCAAATCATACTCCGACAGATTTCCATAATAGTTTCTCTGTTCTTTTTTGACTCAGAATGCAGATGACAAATCAACCAAACATGTTGGGTTGATGTTTTCCATCTTGGAAATAGAAGTTGAATCTGGACAGTCTGTTTTTCTTTAAAATCCTTTATATAACAAATGGTTTTATCATGGGCACAATTAGTTGAACTCTATAGGAGATGGGTTGGAGAATTTAATGTTGTGGGAGAGAGTTCAGCATGGTTGATAATAAACAATATAAATTGTTAGAAGTAAATCTGTATTAAATAGAAAGTCCTCTTGGAATCCTGCGGTTGTTGCATCTGAATCCTGATCTACATCAACTTGAAGATTTTTTTTTGAAGCACTGAAATGCATATGGAGGTTGTTGACTGTGATGAGTTGCTTTTCTCTGAATTGGTACAGTATGGTCTTGGGTTGGTAAGAGTGAGAATTCCAATGAAGATCTGCTTCACCCAAGAAGGCTTTTATAAAAACAATCAAATGTTCTTAATGCATTTATTATGCTCCCTGTTCAGTTTTGAGTCTCTCATTGGGCATACATTTTGTATCCATGAAGTCCAATGGTATTTGAAGGGATACTTTCAACATAATAAATGTGATGCATTGCTCCAATTGATACAATGAATGAATGAGAGAGTGGAATTGTGGAGAAGTGAATTGGTGATGAATGACAGAATAATCAAATGTTCTTAGCTGAAAATACTCTATACATGAGGTAGATCTTTGCATAGCAGGATTAGGAAGATAGGAGATAATCGAGTGTGTTTATGGTCTTAAAAGAGATTTTTTTACTTATGTTAGGTGAATATTCTGTAATCCCTTGACAGATTATAAAACTTGAATTTCAGCCACAGCTTTGATGAGATAAATCCTAAGTTACCGGTTCGGGTTCGGGGACGGGTTCGGGTACGAGAACCCGGTATGTGGGTATGGGCAAAATTTTTTTAGGGGTTTGGGTACGTATGGGTACGTGTGTGTATATATATATATATATATATATATATATATGTATTATATATACAAAAAATAAGAGAAATATACAGAATTGTAAAACTAAATCATTTTATAGTATGATACTTGATCATTGATCAATGCCAAATGCCAAAGATAAATATTAAATGCCAATTGACAGTTGAAAAATATTCAAATAAAATTACTGAATTACAAAATGTAGTTCATGAAACATTCAAACATGATTCAATGTTCATTGTTCAAGTGCTCATCAATCATCAAAAGGATTGTCAGAATCATCGTGACTTGGATTTTGAGCGGTTTGAACTTCAAAATCATCATCATTTGAACCCAAAGCGGATCCAACACCTTGTGATGTCATCAATATCACCCACATCATCCATAGTGGCTCTAGCAAGATCCTGAATGGTTGCATCCAAGTCATTAGACTCGGGTGCTACATCGCAAAGCCTTGCTGCCCCCTGCTTGTATTGAGGATCCTTACGTGACAGAAGACGCAAATTGGAATGAATATACACCAAGTCTTCAGCACTTTTTGCAGCCAACCGGTTACGCTTCACTGAGTGGATAGAGGAGTATGTACTCCAATTCCGTTCAGCGGCAGAAGAGCTTGCAACTTGGAGAGAAAACCAACAAAATAAAAAATAAAAAATGCAAGATAAATTCAAGAATGTTAAGTATTAAATTCTACAATACAAGTGGCAAAAAAAAAAAAAACTTGTGAGAGGATCTTGATTGCAAGAGGTTGGAGGTACATATAATCTTGACCATGGAGGTACCACCATGTAAGAGCATCCATTTTGTATTGGTCTCTAACAACAGAAGGGGTATGATTTTTTCCTGAGATAAACATTCCAAATTCTCTCATGACACTTGTCTGCACTTCTGGATCACTGAACATTCTACTAAATGCCCTCTTATACCCATTAGCAACTTCAGAATCTCTATATGGCGGTATTCTCCCTGGGATAGAAAGTACTTCAGTGGTATAGTACCTCGGAGATAGGGCATATGCAAGGAGGTGCAATGGAGTTGTCATCTTGTTCCAACGATGAAGAACAATTGCTTCCACCCTTTTGTACAAGGTGTCTTCAGGATCATTCTCTCTTTTTTGTATTTCTATTTTTATTTTTTCCAACATTGTGTCCATGCTATCATAGACATCCCCCAAGCATGGTTCATCTGTATCAGCAAACCGAAGCATAGACATGATAGGTTCGGTGAACTCCAATACATAATTCACACGATCCCACCAATCGTCATGCAAGATCAATGCCTTGACCTTTTGGGCCCTCTCTGAATTTGATTGCTTCCATATACCCCATTGGTTGCTAATAACCATTTGACTCAATGCATCTTTCACCTTCACAAGTCGTCTCAGAACAATTGTGTGAGATGCAAACCGGGTCTCGGCAACCTAAGAACATGTTAATAGTAAGTTAATAACACATTTAAAATATGTAAATAATGCAAAAAATTATTTTATTCAATTATGTAAAACATGACATAAATGAAACTAAATAAATTAAATTTACTTTCAACAATTCCAATCATGAAAAAGTTCTGAAAATTGCTTGTGACATATGGTGGTTTGTCACAAACATCTGGATCTCCTCAGACTCTTGGTATATTTCTTTCACCCACTCTATTTGGTTGCCAATTGCTTGCATCACCAAATTGAGGGAGTGTACGGTGCACGGTTTCCAAAAGATGTGCTCATATCTAGCCTCTTCCAAAGCACCTGCAGCCCTGCAAACTTTTGCATTGTTCGTAATTACTTGGACAATATTTTCACTACCCACCATCTCTATGGAGTCAATGAGAATCCTGGAAATGAACTTTGCATCTTTCACTTCCCCTTCACAGTCAACCGCCCTCAAAAACATTGCCCCCTTGGGGGACATTGCAATAACATTAATCAATGGATGGTTTTTGCAATCTTTCCATCCATCGGAAACAATAGATACACCTGTTTCAACCCAAGAATCTCTAATTGGTTTTAGTTGGGCCTCTATAGATTTCTTCTCTTTTTGCAATAAGGTGGTACGCACCTTTTCATACCCAGGACTTGTGAAACCAGGAGGTGCACTATTTATTGCTGGCACCATGTCCCACCAATATGGTGATCTCACCAAGTTGAATGGAAGACCATTGGCATAGAGGCAACGTGCAATTTTTTCTTCAGCAATATCTCTTGCCTCCATTTTAAATGCCTTCTCTAATGGACCTCTCTTGTGGGTGGTGGTTTGTGGTTCTTCATCTTCTTCTTCCGTAGAGGGTATAGACAAGAAGGGATGTCTAGAGGACCTATTTGTCTGAGTGGGTAATGCTGTTTTTTTCTTTCCGGAACTATAACTACTTTGTTTTCCTCTTGCAACCAATTTTTCAGCATCTTCTTGTTCTTTTATAAATGCTGCTATTTGTACAGCAGACAACCCCTTCTTATCTGGGCCCTCACACATATTAATCCCTTTACCACCAGGGCCCATAAAATGAAGTTTCACTTGGTAATAGGAGCTATTATATTGTGTATTGCAAAAATTACACTTCCAAACAAACCCCCCACCTCTAGGAATTTGTGAAATTCTTGTGGTATGACTCCATAAAGGAGATCCTTTATCAATTTTGAACTTTTGGCTTCCCTCCCCACCCACTGAACTTTGACTACTAGCCATTGTTTCAATCTATAAAAAAAATGAAAAAAAAAAAATACTTGAAAAACTTATTCACAAACTTGAAAAATCCATCAAAAAGTAAGAAACTTAAAAAAATTCATCAAAAGATTAAAGAATAGGGTTTAAATGCGTACCTTAAACACTTAAATCTCCTTTGTAGATGCTATTTGCCACTCCACAATCGATCTCCTTCGAATACAATCACCTCCCTTCAAAATGCTAAGATGGAGAGAAAATATGGTGAGAGCAAAATGAGAGGTAAAAATGAAATGTTTTAGTGTTGAAAGGCCTCATATTGGGTTGTTTTAGGGTTAAGAGGCAAAATAATAATAAAAAAATTGCTTTTTATTTGACTTTGGGCCCACTTTTTAAGTGCTGGGCCGTGGGTTCTCCCAAGTACGCTTGGGTACGTGGCTGGTACCCCCGGGTCTGCGCACCATTGGGCCAGGTTCGCATTGGGCACGCATCCTGTGCGTACCTAGCACGTACCCACAGGCGAACCCGTACCAGGTTCGTACCCGAACCGGGTTCAAGGCCTGTGGGTACGAACCTTGCAACATAGGATAAATCTCTCCTCTCAGAAAGGGGAGGCTCCCTTCTTATCACTCACTACAATTAACTAGAAACTAAACTAAAATATATACATTATGATTATCCATGTGGGGAGTGGGGGGGCGGAGTGTGTGTGTCCATTAGCATATCTTCTTGTTTCAGGATAAGAGAGACAAATAACAATGATATTCTCAAATACAACTAGTTAGAGCAATAATAACCGATCCTTGCAAGTACCAGTGAATAAAAGTAACTGAAAAATACACGAAAGCACAAAGTCTTTTCGCTGTATTCAATGCGAGTTTTGTAGTAACCAATGACGTAAGTGCACAAAGTCTTTCAACTCGCTTCACAAAAAGATTCACGCATCAAGTGAATAATCCCAAGCACAAAGTCTTCAAATTATCCTCCAGAGAGATTCCAAGAGTAACCGTATCACCAGTTGTAGCACAAAGTCTGTCAACTAATAATACCAATGATCCACAAGAATGTAATTGAAAATTGTAGCACAAAGTCTACAAGTTCCCAACACGATTCATATACACAAAGTGAATTACTACAAGCTCAAAGTCTTTATAATCGTCCACCAAGAAATGCTTTCAACACACACAACTTCAAGTAAACAATATAACACAGTTTATATGACTTATCTTGAAGGTGCTTAAACCATAATAAAGAAACACCACTTATCCAATTAACATAAAAGAAATCAATAAGAATGACATGAGAACATCCTTATTCATACAAATTTGATTCAACACAAAGTTTGATATCCAAATCCGCCTTCTTTATTAATTGGAATTGATTTTGCAATTTGAACTCAAATTCTCAAAGTTGATTCTCAATTTGGGCAACACTTCGTTGCAATAGATTAAAGGTGAAAATTACAAATGAGCTCTCTCATATTTATAGATGAGAGCCAAGAGCTAACCTAGGAAAATATCTAACTACTTTGATTTATTCAATGATGGAGTCCAAAATTATTGGAGGACTTCATTGTTGTTACATGTATTTACAATTTGACAAATGACATGTAAATTGTCTTCAACTAACTACAAAAACTTGTAAATGACAAAAACTTGATAAATGACAAAAACTTGAAATCTAATCTAAGGCATGATCAACCTTCTTCAACATTCTTCATTAGGAAATCATCATGTTTCTTCAGGATCGTCTGTACATCATTATCTGGCACTAAAATATTTTTGATGATGCCACAAGCTCTTGATATTGAATCTCTAATAGTGTTATAGGCTTTTTCATGTCGCCCAAGGTACTGTTTCAGATTCTCCAAAGTTAATTGAAGATCAAAGATTCAATCCATCAGTGGTACTGAAAACGCTGAAACAATTTTGGGCTAAAAATTGCTTGAATTAACAAAGGAGATGATTCCATTAAATAGAGGAGGTAGATCACTGTAGACATTTAAAATGTCTAACTACCTCACCTACAAACTACTGTAGCAACAGTAGTATTGACCATTATACAATATAGAATAATTATTCTAACACCCTCCCTTAATGGTCAATCGTCTAACTAGCCTACAGAAAACACTCTGCAGGTCGATTGGTCACAAATTCTTCAGAACACTCTGCTGCTGCTGAGACCCTCCTTGGATCTGTAGAATGTTGATGACCAAGAGTACAAAAAACCGTTTAGAAAATAACAGAGAAGGTTGCCCCTTCTTTAGAAACCTCTGCAGCAAGAGACAAGAGCCTGCCACGGACTTTGCCACTAAGATGAGTCTGCCACCAATCCTCCCAGAATCTGCAAAACTGCTAACAAGAAGTCGTCACAAATGTCCAACCTGACGTTGAAACCAAAGACACACCGAGAACAGCTGCCACGATTTGAGGAGAAATCGGCAAACCGTCGAAACTTTTGCAGAGGAGCACGATGCTCAAGAATAGACTGCAATAAGCTAGTTGTGCAGATGTTCGCCCCAACAACTTGAGGTGTGACCAAAACAAACTGCAACAAACCCAAGAGTACAAATCATCACTTTTTTTCGGAAAAAAGGGTAAAAACCAAATAGGAATCCCACGCATTTTGCGAATTACAGAAACCCAAAAAGTAGCTGGCATGGAATCCGAAACACGGATCAACATACAAAACATCGTTTTTAAGGAAAAACGGTAAAACCCTTTAGAAACTAGAGAGCCCTCCCGTACAACAGAAACCCTGACTAGGATAAACAGGAATTGACCCTAAATTTTGAGGAGAAAATTATAAACCCTACTGGAATTTTTTAAGGGAAAAAATTATGAAAACCCGTATATCCAGATTTTTTTTTTATAAAGGGAAAAAATATTTAAAAAACCCAACCATCGATTGTCGGCTGAAAAACAGAGGGTTTGGAACCCTAGCTGCAAGAATAGATCTGCACATAAATCGAGGCACGAACTTCGAGACACCTAGAAAAATCGGAGACCAACCCATTTGAGCTCTCGAAAAACCCAGAAGGAATTTGCAACCAAAATAATTTTTCGACTTGAACTGGAGGGTCAAAACCCTTGCCAAAAGTCACAGAAACCCTAGCTGCCATTAGAGCTTGAAAAAATCGCAGAAAATGTCTGAAACCCGCTAGAAACTTGCAGCCACCAAAGAAGTCTGAAATTTGTGCAAGAAGGGCACGAAAACACGTCCAAAAGACGTCTGGTAATCACCGATAAAAGATTGCAGAATATTGCGGCCAGAACTCATAAAACGCGTGCAAAAATAGGTGTAAACGCGCCACGAACCAGGAAAAAACGCGACCAGTCAAGGAGAAAAACGTGGCCAAACCTTGTCCAAGAATGAAGCCTCAGAAAAACGCGACTGAAGGAGAGCAGAATGCGTTCAGGGAAAAGGCAAATCGCGCCCAGCAGAGGTCGCGCGCGGGTTGTAGGAAGAGACGCGAAAAACACGACTTTTAGGAGCTTAAAATCGTGCCCAGTTCTGCAAAAAATGGCCCCAAATTTTTACCAGAAGACTCCCACGATTTTTCCAAAGGAGTGTTGAAATTTTTAGTGAGTAAATACTCATGAAAATCTCAGACAAAACCCTCAATTTTCACCTTGAAAATAAAACGGGATTTTTTGCACTAAAGAAACCTTAGAAAATTTCAGAACGAGCAGCGACAAAATCTCACGCGAGGATTTTTTACGAATTACAGATTTAAAAAATTCGCCCAGAAACCCTAGACCAGAAAAAATTCGAATTATGACTTTTAGTAAAGCCCACAAATTTTTAGGGTTTTTTTCTTTCCTAAAGCTCTGATACCATGAAACAATTTTGGGCTAAAAATTGCTTGAATTAACAAAGGAGATGATTACATTAAATAGAGGAGGTAGATCACTGTAGACATTTAAAATGTCTAACTACCTCACCTACAAACTACTGAAGCAACAGTAGTATTGACCATTATACAATATAGAATAATTATTCTAACAAACGCTTGGTCTTCAAATTCCTTCTGAATCATGTTGACAAACTACTGAACAACATTATCTGGGGGAAGTAGCTTCTGACTATCATCTTATAGCTTACATGGAATTTCTTCAATTTTGTTAATAGGTTGCAAGTCATGTTCTTCACCAAGTTCACGTGCAGATTGTAGATCATTGAGTAAATTGGTCAGAACAGTGTCTTTGTGGATCAAAGACTCTTCAATTTCCACATACATGTCTCATCTGGGAATGATCCCAAATTTGTCTAGTTTATCTATTTTGAGTTTCCTTGTTTTGATCCAAGACTGTACTTTGTTTTCCATATCCTCTTTCTCTTGAGAGAAAGTATTTACAGTGTCATCCAATTTTGCTTTTATGCTTTCCATCTTTTCGAGCTTCCCCATGGGAGACCCTAGCATTTCTGTTCCCAATGCAATGAAGCGGTCAAGATACTCATCGACCACTTTGCCTCTAGCATGTACCTTTTCCACCTTTTGGATGAGGATTTTCAGCGCCAACTGCAATTGCCTCAGGCTTGACGGAATATGAAGATTGAGTGATCTTCTGTAGCACGGCTGTATGTTGCTTTGTCTTAGCCTTTTTAGTGATCTTTCATCTTCTTCTCATTGTCAAATTTCTCTATGAAAGAATCTAGGGCAGATTGAACATCTGCCTTTTCACTATCATGAGTTACCTTGCCCAATTCTACTCTTGTGACAAAGTAGTCTGCAATATTCACTTCTTCATAAGTTTTGTTAGAGGGAGGCTGAGCTATCTCTGAATACTTATTAACCTCTTTATCAAAAAGCATCTTGGAAAGAGTCTTTGCTTTCTTCTTGTTTCTTGTCTTGGCAGATGTAAGCTATGCAAAGTCAAACTCATCCGGAGAAATGGCTTCTTTCCTCCTTTTTGGTGCTTGTGACGACAACCATGGTGGTAACGGTGAGCTCTCCTTAGGTTGTGTAGCCATTGGATGGGATGTAGGAGTTGCATTCACAAAGGTGGTAGTCACAATGGAAGGAGTGTCAGTTAAAATAACCTTGGGAAATTCAGCCTTAAGACACTTGTACAAAATTGTTCAAGAACTGCTCTAAATCAGAATGTGATGTGAGGTCAAAAGATGGTGAGGACAAACTTGGTAAAGACATAGGAGAACCAGTCACATTATCTAACCCTTGTTTTGGGCTTTCAAATGGCAACCCTGAGATGGGAGAAGAATGTACAGAATGAATCAACATAGCAGGCGTAACAACACTTGTTAATGAGGGAGGAGTATTAACAAGAACATTAGACATAGATGAAGTCATAGGAGGAGTGGGAATAGACACAACATTGTCAATGGGGGATGAGGTGATAGGCGGTTCCTCAAGAATATTCTTATGAGGAAACATTTTTGTTTCCTCATGATCCTTTTCATCAATCTGCCCCTCTTCTTGCACGTGCTCCTCTTGGGCCTCTGTGGATGGTCCCTTTGCAGATTTCCTAGTCTTCTTCTTGCCACTCTTGACCACAAACTTGATCTTAGGCTTTGAAGATCTGCTGGAGCTTGGAGCAACATTTTTGTTTTTGGTCCTTAGCTCCATTTTCTTACTGGATTGACCTTGAGACTCATCTTCTAATCCAGTGAAGAAAGGTTTCAATTGAATATCCCTTTTGTCCAACCAAACATTTGTATTGGCCAAGATTGGTTGAAACCTTGCTCGGATTGATATTACTTCTTTATGAGACCACTGGATGGAAGGAAGAGGAGAAGCTACAACTCTATTTCGCTCATATGTAGGATCCTGAATAGTATCTTCATCTTGCATATCCTCTGGGATATTAGGAAGATCCAATTCTCTTATCTGATCCAAAGTTAACCTGCAATAATCCATCCTCCTTATCTCTCGCTTTGTCCTAATGTCAACCCAAATGTCTTTGAATTGATGTACATGAGAGAACACCATTTTGATCCAGGACTTCATACCTCTATAATCAAAGCCAGATCTTGCTTTGTACATTTTATTGTCACTTGCTGCATTTTTGATTCAACTTCCTTGGCCTTATGCGAGGTCTTATTGGAGTACCTTCCAATTGCCAATAGAAATTTGAATCCTGGCTTATGGGATTCCATCTGTTTACTATGAACCACAATAATCTGCCTGTATAATTCCATTAGAACAATTTTATCCGTAGGATAATGTGGAAGCATAAATGGATAGCTAGCAAAGCATCCAACTCTTAAATAGGTAAAAGTTGGAAATTGCAGATAAAGGCAACCATATTTGTTGACAGTCTTCCATGCTTCATCAGATACTCTTTTATTCTCTAGTTTAGGATCAAAGGCACACATGAGTGGTGCAAATAAGGTATTATTTACCCTTCTAAAATGTTTGATACTTCCCTTGAGGGTGATCTACGGGAAATAGTTGTAAACCTGTGTAGCCTTCCTATCTCCCTCAATAGTTAGACTTGGAAAATTCCTCATGGATGCTGCAACATTGACCAAATATGAAGTCATGTAATACTTGTGTGTTGTAAGCACTTGGGTCAATTGCTCATGGAGGGCATTGCTGATTTTTTCACCCCAAAAGATTTGTTGCTTCCCTTTTAGAATGATTTTGATGTACACGTACATCCAATCCTCAAAATAAAATGAAGTAGGTAAACCATGTACTCTATTGAGAAGAGTAATGAGGTCGTTTACCTCTTGAATGAAATCACTATGAGGAGGATTTTTAGGCCATCTTGTAACACCTGCCGTAGAGGCCTTCAACCATTTACTGTTGATCATCCTTTTTGCAGAATCAGGATCCTTATCGTATTTTGCTTGTGCGGATTCCTTGGAAATCTTCGCATATGTGTTAGCACCTGGGCACATGAAAACTTTATCAAAGAAATCTGCATCTAACTCCATCACCACATTCCCGTTTGAATCCCGAACTTTCCTGTGATCTTTGTTATAGTGAGAAGCGACTTGTAGCACGAACTTAGGATTCTGAGTAGCTACTGGAAAAGAAGCCACAAGGTGTTTGTTACTGTGAATAATTGACTTAATCCCATTGTCTTCAGGTTGTTTCTGAGTTCTCTCAACAAATTCAGACATGTCCACATGACCGATCTCTATATCCTTGATTTCATCCACATTTGATGAAACTATTGTAGGAGGAAGCACACTTTGGTATTTGCACTTCATCGCTTTCCCCTTGGAAGGAGACGAATCTTACATTGGCATAAGAATGGACTTGTAGAAGTGTAGATGCAAGATCTCGAAAAGCATGCACAAAGAAACTGCATGACAAGATTAGCATATTGTAAATGTTAGGAAAAATTTGCATTTAGGGAATAGCAGCGAAGGTGAAACAAAATTGTTGCGCAAAAATTGGGATTTGAGCATGATGAATGCAGAAAACAGAGCGCAAAGGGTTAACTTGGCAAAGCAGGAAAATTTCTAGTGTTAGGCAAAAACTGTGCATATGCGTTGCAAAATGATGAAACTGCAAGTGGAAATTGCCTTTGCAAAGAATTGCAAAGTCGTTAAAAATTAATGACATCACAAGGGGGTAGATCTTTGCTTTTTGCTAAGTCGGCAAAAATTACCAATTTTGCAAATTTGGGAAGATTCCTTTAGTTTTTTCCAAGTCATGAAAATTCAATGATCTTGCAAAAGAACACTTTATTTTTGTTGTCGGGTTAGGGAAATGCCAACTAGACAAGTGCTATTTGAAATGACAATCATTTTACAATTTCGGCAAAAATTGCTGATGAGACAATCAATACATAGAATTTCTTGTAGGGTTGGGGAAAATCCCCGACCATACAACTTGGGAAGTTTAAAAGGATGTAACATTGCATTTTTCGGCAAAAATTGCCAATCATACAAACGTGGTAAAACAACATTTTGCATTTTCGGGGTTTTATGATGCATTTACAAATGACTTAAAAGACCTTTGTTGAGTCGGGAAAAATCCCCACAAATGCAAGTCGAAGGTAGGAGTATTTTGTATGTGCGGGGTATATTACTGTCCTTACAAAGATAGGTTTGGATTTATTGTTTGGTGGGAATTTCCTCGACCTTACAACTTGAAGTGTGACATCAATGTATCATCGACAAAAATTGCTGATTCAATATGTGCCCAAACAATCAAAAACCACTATCTCGTTGGTGACTTGTACCGACGCAATATGGTAGAACCAAAAAAAGCTTTTGCTTGGTCGTGGAAAATCTCCGCCCATGCAAACGCCATAATCATGAACTTTGAAAACTCATGCGTGGTCGCTGGAAAACAAGATGACAAACCCTAGAAGATTCTAGTCTCAGTCAATGCCTGGGTGGAAGAATTCAACACCGATCTGAGGGAAAAACACCACAAGGAAACAATAACCTGACCATTGTAGAAAAAATGAGGGCTTCATACATCAGTCATTCAAGGCCGAAAACCTTGAGTTACTAAAGGTTTGAGCAAACTAGGGTTACGAGCCAATATGCAAAGAAAATAAAAAACATAGAAGAATTAAATCTAAATAGAAATTAAAAACCGTTTTGAAACAATGATGCCATTAAAAGCAGCAAACCCTAAATATTAACAGCGATATCAAAAGCAAAAGGAAAGGCAAAAAGAGATGGAACATATTGGAAATAAAAGATGTTGACAACAGTGAAAACCCTAGGTCAATAACCCCAATGAATCCGCTCAAACCATGCATAAATGAAGTCCAAGGTTTCAATCGAACTCGCAATAAGTAGCGAAGGAAGAATGATGAACGAAATGAGGAAGAAAAGAAATAAAAGTGCTTTAAAAGGCTGATTTAAAAAGACATTAAAAACAACAATAAATGCATGCATGTGAAAATCGAGATTGCAGGAGCGGACTTTTTCGGCGCGCTTACAAATTTGATTGACAATCATAACTTGTAAAGTCGTGAAAATTTGACGATTATGCAAGCAAAACCTATGTAACTTGCAAGGTTGGGAAAAACCCTGACCATATAAGTAATTTGTTCCTTTTGCGATCTTGACTTGCAGGGTTGGGGAAAAACCCCGACCTTCCAAGTATAAAAATATTTTCTAACTCCCAAAGACTGATTTTCACAACTTGAGCAAAAAGATGAATTTTGACGAATTGATGGAGGTTAACACCAGTGTACCTCAGGGACGCGTCCCCCCCTAAAATCCCGAGTGTTCCTGGAATGGGGACTTCCCTGGGACGTGGGGACGACATTCCTAAGTTTCCAGCGG
Source organism: Sequoia sempervirens (assembly GCA_007258455.2). Lineage (NCBI taxonomy): Eukaryota > Viridiplantae > Streptophyta > Pinopsida > Cupressales > Cupressaceae > Sequoia > Sequoia sempervirens. Next base: position 24,345 of record VDFB02146383.1, on the reverse strand, counting down.
TGCCACCAGTTTTGGTGGCTCACTGCCGGGGATGTGGGGACGTCTCGGCATCCCCGGGACACTAAGCGGGACGCCTCTAAGTCCCTTAAGCGTCCCGGGGACGCCCAGGCGTCTCCCGTGGCGGCAACTTAAATCACATGGTTTAAAAAAAAAATTAACACATTTTTTTATTATTTGACATTTTGATTTTGTACTTGTTTTGATATCATGCTACTCATTGTAATCATCTTTATGATTAGATATTTTTGATATCATATAATAGAAATCTTCCATTTGCTGATTCGATAATTGTAGTATTGAGTATTCTAATTTCTAATTAGTAATTTGATTTTGAAAACTTCAATGTTCAATGTTCAAGTATTTACTATTTAGTATTTCAATTTGGCATTTGTAATTTTGCTATTATACTTCTTAATAGTCTTATACATCTTTCAATAACTAGCATTTTAAGTACCATATTTATAGTATATAGTATATACACCCCTTGCCCCCCCGTCGCCGTTCCCCCACCGTCCCCCCACTGTCCCCAAATTGAGGCCCCATTGCGCCCCCCATTTTGGCATCCCCCCGTCCTCGACGGTGGTGTAACATAGGTTAACACTTGAAAGACGTTCTGAGACTCAGGACCATGCTTGAGGGCAAATTGGGATTCACCTCATTTTGCGTGCTTAGAGTACACTGGACTACGAAAAGGGACAAGTTTCGTAGGGCTTATCCCGTGAATCAAGTGCAATTGGATTCAAGGATAACAACTTTTTATAGTGATAAAGGGAGGAAGAGGACGATGTGAAGTATATTCCTTTTGTTAAGTGTTTTGTTTCCTTCTCTTTATGTTGTAATGGTAATGCAAGCAATTTACAAATTCCATACATAGTTTAACTATCCTAATATTCAAAATCCATTGCCATCAGTATAAATTTAAGTATTTGCAGCATGGGTGAATTTTGTTTCTCGTTAATTTGCACTAGCATGTTTTGTAGGTAAAGTATCGATCATTGGTATAGAAGTAGCAAGTTTCTATTGGCTTGTAGAGTTTTGTTAACAAAAGGGGAATGATGGATAGGGAGATGGCCACACGAGAAACCATTTGCGGTTGAAGGAGAGGAGACATGAGGAGAATCTGCTGAAAGGAACATGGTTGGTAGATTGTACAAGCCCTTACATCCAAAATCTTGAGCATCATTAACCAAGGTCTCCTTGAGACTACTGCGTAGGCCACCACCCAATCGTAGATGTTTCTATTCTCTGGTGCATTGTGGGCTAGGGTTGGAGTGATATGTAGAGGGCATTTTGAGGCAGAGCAAAATCTTACATATAATAATAATAATAATAAATATATAATAGAATAAATAGATATTTAAAAATTATAATATATATCTAAAAATTATTTTAATATAAAAATAATTATATTATTTAAAAATATAAAAGTTTTAAAAACCTCGTAAACAAATGAATATACAATAAAATCATAACAACCTGATATTTAATTTTTAAGTTACTGATATAAAAAATAACTTCAGTAGTCTTTAAGAGACATAGTATTTCCATGTACAAGGCACAAGCTGAAAGAAAGAAAGATAGTGAGAGTGTTAGAATCAGCAGGTCTCTTGTTGGGATGCCAGACAAAAGCTCAGGATTTGTAAGCCTTGCACATTTCCACTTTGTAGAGTTTTGTCCTGTATTTTCTTGATGGTAGTCCCATAATTTTGTAGTGATCCTCTGTGTCCTCCATTATTTTGTAATGCACTAGTGAACACTGAATTTTCAGGTAAAACCAGTCTCTTATGCGTTAGAATCACCAGATCAGATCTGACCAACTACTGGGTTGCTCTATATGATATATGACATAATATATTAATTCTCCTCCCATCAGATGCAGCCATCTAAAAAATGACTAAAATATTTCTCCATCTTGGCAGCAACCACATTTACAGGCATCTAAATGCGGATTGTAGGTGCTCAGCTATTATCAATTTATAACCATTCAGCATTTAAAAAAAATTTAAGACATTTTTTTGGTTTCTCTGCTGGGACGGCCTAGGGTTTGCCTAGGATCTGGTCCAGATGGATGAAGCTCAGGCCAAGCCTCCTCAGAACTGGATCCTGAACTGACTTTCTGCAATTTGGTGAACAAAAGAGATGGACAAAGTAACATAGAATTTACATGCAAAAAACAACAGTTATTTTCTCTCTCTTTTTTTTTAGAGAGGGGTATTTCTTTTGACCCAGAGCTATGAATCGGTGAGTTTACAAATGGGGGACCTGATCCCCAAGATAAATTCTCAACAATTTCCACCCCAATGGGGTTTGAACCTTGATGGTAAGAATAACAACACAACAACTCAACCATCACACCATGCCACTATTGGCTTCTCTCTTTTTTTTTGGATTCCCAATTAAATCCCAATTTTTTGAAAATAAACCTTTATCTTTGATTTCTGTTATTATTCCGGAGATTTTTTTTTGTTACTATGGTTTTACCTACTGTTGCTTTTTTCATATGTATGAATTATATTTTTATGATTGCAGTTCTCCATGTTTCATTGTTCTTAGTTTGCTTTTATGGGATTGTTTCATCCATTCTTGTGCTTTTACTACAGGTTCAGTGGTTAATAACTTAATGTTTTCTTGCATGGTCTTGGGGGTCCAGATATATTCATGTTATCTACTTACTCCTTACATAATTTTTATTTGAATATGAAGCATTGTTTTGGCCATTATGATCGCTTCTTTAAAATTGTTGGGGTGTTTCAATATTTTCAGTTGATTGTCTGAAAACAAAGAAAGAATTTGACATTCTAAAGTGAACCCTTTTTGTGTCTTTTTTTTTAACTTCTCTTATTGTAGGTTTTTGTGTGGGAGCTCTCCTATATCTTTTTTCTGCTGAATGTGACTGTTTCTTTTCTCCTTGATTTATGTGTTTTCTCATTATTCCTTTGTTTATTCTGCTTTATTTGCTCTTTTGCCATGCCCCTTTTTTGCTGTGCAGAAGCTAAGCTTTGGCTGAATGTCTATATGAATGGCAATTTCTATAGTTGAGTGGTATATTTTCATGGTCCAGTGGCCATTTGCATGTCATTCTATCTGGTAAAATGTCTTGTCCATTTTCACTGAAGTTGCTGACTGATAAGCACCAATGTGGAAAGAGCTTCATCGAGATGTTATTGGGCCCATACTGGTTATATACTTCGTAGCTTTTCCATGTGTTGAAGGTTGGAGTTCAATTTGGTGAAAACAGACAGAGATTTTTCCCATGGTATTTTATTTACATGATTGCATCTACAAAGCCTATTGGTTTCTAATAAGCATCAATCCATTTTGTTTGAAATTGTTGATCTGAATGCATTCCCATAATTCTGTAGGTCGTGACATTTACTATGTGGTTCAGTCTTTGACCTCTTCAACGGTGCACTGAACTCAGTGAATTTTCTAATCCCCTCTAGCATGTGTTGGCACTACTGGCTGGGAATGTTTTCTGAACTCCTGTTTTTATTGTGTGGTTCTGTGTGAATCTTGATTGTTTCACTTTGGAAATTTGTTACATTTCCTGAGTTATCATTAAACCTGTATGAATGAGTGAAGGCACTAGAGGAAGTCATGGCCTTCTTTGAAGGAGATTCAAGTGGCTAACTAGTTCGATTCCTGATCTAGTTGTATTCTCTCTGTTTCTAATTACAAAGGATCAGAAAATTGATCTTGTGAAAGGCACTTATGAGGCATTGTAAGTGTATTTTTTTAGTTGTTTCTGATGCATACTTGTTTTACTTTCTTTAAGCTTTCTTTGTTCTAGATAAGATTCTATTGTGTAATAGCCAGCATTCATGTTGACTTTTAATTGTCTTTAATAAGTTATGAAACCTTCAATATACATGTTTTCAAACATCATTCTTGCACTGTTATTTCCTTCATGCATCGGAGACATTGCTAGTCCAGCCTTCTTTCATTTGTTTATTGTTATCCATTGTCCAATAACATTGAACAATATCATGAATAATATCATTTCTCTTTAATGTGTTCTGTTTCTTGCATTATTTGTCCTAGATATAGAGTTGCTTGTTAAGGTATATTAGAAGTTACTGCATTCTTGAAATGCACATGGATGTTCTCATTACTTGGTTCCAATTTAATCCATTGGAAATAAATAGCATTTTTTGCTCATAAATGATTTCTTGGGTGTTTGCAGGAACCACAATATGTTCCAACCAAACGTGGAAGTCGGGTTGCTTTATTGGTGAATGGGTATGCATGTATTCCAAAAGTACTAGAAAATAATTTCATCTATTGAATATGTTGGGATAGCAAAAATGTAAATTGTTCACTGGGTTTTCTTGCATACATGTAACACTGGGTTTTCTTACATACCTGTAAGAACATATAGTAGTTTTATGACAGTGCTCGATTATCTCAGTTTAGTTTAACTATATAAACTACGAATGCTATGTGCAATTGATTTAATTGTTGAATTAATGAATATGCTACTGACAATATTTTTGACATCCATCTTTATATTATTATATCCAGAAGGTGCCTTCCTGATGAAATGCGTTTGCCATGGTAATTGGCAGCGGTCTAAAATCTTGTGAATGGGAATACTATAAGGAATTGAACATGTTTTTGTTAAATCTGAGATGACATTTCATCAATTTAATTGGGAAGGTCAATCACATACAAGGGAATGTCCAGCAAGAAGTGGCATCTTGGAAACTAATCATATATTTATAGGCATGCTTATTTCCCCGTGCTTTTTTATTTTTAGCATTATATCTACATTTTATTCATTGATACTAAATTACTGGTTCTGGTACTGGTTCGGGTTTGGGTTCGCGGGTTCGGTTTGTTAGTTTTAGGATCAGATTTAACATAAAGCAGAAAATGCAACACATGAACAATAGACACAATACTTTTACCCTTGGAAAACCCTCCTACTCGAGGGAGAATAACCCAGCAAAATATATCTCCAATATATTGAATGAATAAGAGCAGAAATCTGCTTACAAGTCTGGCCTTAGTTAAGGCTGAATTATTACAATGAATAATAGCATCACTCCTTGATGCAAAGTACAAATAAATATGTTTCCCCTTGAAGTCTGATCTTCTGCAAATGGAATGGCGAACTTCCGCTTGAGGTGAGAATGAAGTGAATTGAATTGATGATCAAATGGTTGATCATCACCTTCTATATATACAATGCAAGGTGACTCTTCACAAGCAAGGCGACTCTTCACTTGGTCGGTGTGATGAGCCAAACTAGATTTGACTCAAAACCCCAAATTTAATCTGGAATTTTCTTTGAAACCAACGCAAGGTGGCTGCAAAGGTTTGCTCTGATACCACTGTGATGAACCACACTCCGGTGATCCACTCTGCTACCACTGTAGTGATATTCTCTGATACCACTGTGATGTACCGTGCTCACTGCTGGTCTGATTTCACTTGGTTAAAGAACTGGGTTTTGGTTTGTAATCTGCTTTTCTTGTTTTTTGGTGTTTTTGTGGTTTGATGCCAATGAAGTAATGATATTTTGACAAGCGTATGCATACAAAGAACTCATATAAAAACTAAACTTTAAATATAAACTAAGGAGATACATAAATTGATAGTTAGAAGACTTTCTTTATACAATAGAAAGTGCATAAGTCATATAACTTTTATACATTTCGGAAAAGACTCCATTTACAACCCTAGGTTAACTTGCAGCCAATACAACACTGTGAACAGTGTTTGCTACAGTACCCGCGCCCAATAAAAAGCATAGACAAACTTACTAGCAACTTTTCCCCACTGAAAATTTGTTGAAATAGCTTCTATTGAAGTAGGTGCCCACTTTAGAAGAGAAAGCAGCCACAAATAGGAGGCGTTTTCTTTGTTTGATGAAGATGAAACCCTCTCACAAAGGCGGCTGGCTGTAAGTGAATATTTCAGCTTCAAAGATCTTCAAAAAATGCAAGCAACGTCCTCTAGATGGCAAATGAAGACATTGGCAGCAAAAACCCTTTCAAAAGATGTCTTCAATCACTTGCAAACAGCAAAATATGGCTCCAATGATGCAACAAGAAAATAACCAGCACTTTAGGGTGGTCTTTCACACCTTCAAGATGCCAAAATCCTAACTACAAGCCCCAAACCAGGCTTACCCATTGCTGAAATTGAGAAACCCTAGTTTCGCTCTTCCACAACTCCACACTTCCAAGTTTCATTCAACAAAACATATCCAAGCATGAAGAAGTTCGAACTTTCTCTCCTTTTCTTATAACTTGTCATTGAAAACACTATTCACTTTAAAAAACACTATTCATTAAAGTTATAACTTTTTTCACTTAAGTGATGAATAGTAACTGAAAAATAGAATTTAACCCCTTGAATTAATAGGCACATGGTCCCCAAAGCCTTAGAAGGTGAAACAGTGATGAAAAACAATATTTTAATCTCCCATAGCACGCCAAACGCGCAATTCCACCACGTCACCACACTCCGAATACCAATACTGCCTTTAACCGACCAAGTGCCTATTCAAGTGACCCTCTATCCAGAACCACTAGCCTACGAGGATCGACATAATAGGCTAATCCAATGACTTTGATGCTTGCGAAATAATGGGGACATTACAGTCCGCCCTCCCTGAAATTGCTTGTCCCCAAGCAATCATTACTGCGAAGAACCTCACTCCTCGGAAGGCCTGAAAGAAGAACTGTGGAATGTCCCATGCATCGTCAACTGCCTCCTGACACGCTAGCGTAAACACACCTACGCAAAAAGTCCCTGGGTCCCAAACCCGGAATGGAAGTCTGCCATGTCTGATAACCTCTGACTTCTGCTGCGCAACTCTGATCACAACTTCACCACGCTGAAAATGGCGAAGCAACCTGTCGGAACCCAACCAGACTGCGGTGCCAGAACTGTCACCACTCGGATCCCAATACAACCTGAACTCCCATTCATCTGTCATGAAGAGACAAAAATATCTGGAAACTTCTGCAGTACAATATCTCTCTACAATCTCTCCAAAACACCCATGGAAGTGATAACCAATCAAACCATCATGTCTGCTGACACCGTAATCACCCCGTAACCATTTATCCGTATGAAATCCCTGTGACATTAAAGTAGCAAACCTTGTCGGATACATATTAGCATGATGGATAACGGACTGTTGTCCCTGCCAGTAATCCCCTGCAAGCAACTGAATCGGGTACTGGCAGCCTTTAGTCCCATCTTCTGAAGATGGTAACTTTGGACATAATAAAGAGTTACTCCCCTTGACTGCACCAAGAGAATCACCCTGCGCCCAAGAACTGTGCATCGAATATGAATCATGTACAGGTGGATCAAAGGCAAAACTATAAGCACTCCTCACCGTGTACACCCTATTAAACTCCTCCGTGAGCCCTGTTTGGCATCTCGATGCACTAGGATGATCCAAAACTCTGCGACTATCACCCACCCTGGAACTAATATTAGGGGTATGATCGGCTTCTAGCCTTAAGAGTGGATTGTCATAGATCAAACCATCATCAAACTCAAATAAGGGCTTATTCACAAACCGCGCAATCATTCCATGCTGGTCTGAACCGTCCAACTCCGAGTCCCTAGAATTGTGCTCCTGAATAGGCTCATCAAGTTGCCAACCGAAATCAACTGTATGGGATGGAAAGACTGATTTGCTCCTAGGAGAAGGAAACAAATCATCACAAGAACTGATCTCCCAACTAGATGCTACTCTGCATATCTCCTGTGAAGAAGACATAGTAGTGTCGCGGTCCGACACATAACTCCTTGGTGAGTCAACTACCATGTCACAAGAGCTATCCATAATCTGTTCTGCATCACCTGTCATGGGACTAAACTCGGGAGGACCAGGTGCAACACATGGCTCTCCGCAACTCTCCACCAACTCTCTCATCCCATTTGTATCAACTGCCCTTGAAATCGTGATGGATGTAGTAACCACATCATCAACCTGCTCACACCCACAAACCGTAGACATATGTTCCCCGCCAACTGCTGCCATGGAAACCTGAACTGTATCGGAAGCTGGTGAAGACTGTGCCAAACTCGAGACCACGGTAAGCTCCTCCAACCGTGAGTGTGACTCCTGAAGGGCCAACTAAGCACTCTCCAATGAATCCATAGTCACCTTGAGCCCATGAGTGAGCTCGTCAACCTCCTCTTTTCCCTTTAGTGCATCGTAGCAAGTGCACCCCCACTCGAGAAGATAATCCCTATCAGCTAGTAACTGTAAGTAATTTTGTTTCATTATCCTAATGGCTTCTCGTAGGGCATGGAATTCTGCAAGGGAAAGGCTACTATCACCATGCTCATCTGACATAGGAGTACCCCAACCATACGTAGCTAACATCTGTCGAGCAACATCAAAATGCTCTAATGCTGTAGCAATCATGTTGTCATTGACCTTAAGTTGCCCAACCAAAAGATGATACCCCTTTGACTCATCATTTCCACCTAGATCCGCACTATAGTAAGAGGCTGAATCCTTATCACTCTCGTCATGAGTAGTAGCATTGTGTGTGCTATCCGTGTCGCCCACAATATCAACAAGGGTACTGCTGCCATGTACCTCATAGGATGGCTCAACACATTTTGTAGAGGCTGCTGTTTTGGTAGTAGCTTCGCACACTTCTTCTTCCAAAGCGACTGCATATCCACCTGACTCGCGATCCTGGGATTCATTGCCCTCAAATAATTTTTCTGATTGGTTTCCTACGGTCTGATATGAAAAATCAGACTCACTCTGGCATGAATCGTCATCATAAATTGTATAATTAGTACCCAAATCTCGAGTACCCACCTGTGACAACTCTGTAGAAACATCAATTCCTGGTGTAATCATTTTCCTCTCATGTTGATGCCCAGTTTCATCACTGCTGTCACGAAGATCAAGGCTGTTATGGGTGCTGGTAACAACTTCTTGAATGCTGTGAATATCATTCAAGATTCTCTCAACATTGATCGTAACTCCACCATGCCAGAAGTGGTGAAGTAATGTACTGGGACCCATCCAAACGACAGTGCTAACTCTATCTCCACCTGGATCCCAATATAGACCGAACTCGTGTCCGTCCATCATGAGGAGGTAAGGATAACTAGAAGCATCTGCTACGTAACATCTCTCCATCACCTCCGCTAAACTCTCATGGATGTGATATCCACCTGTGCCTTCAAGCCTGCTAACATTATAATCCCTCTGTAACCCTGTGTCCACCAATAGTCTCAGAAACAAAGAAGCAACAAACCTAGTTGGGTACCCATCAGCCTGATGGTAGACTAAATATTGATCCTGCAAGCACTCACCCGCCAACAACTGAGTCGGGTATCTGCAACCACTAGATTTGTCTACTGAAGATGGTAATTCTCCATCTAGAAAGGGATGGTATACATCCTGAACCAATCCACACTGACATGTCAACAAATCCTCTGTATGTGGACTAGACGAGAAGTAATGAGCACTCCTCACAATGCTCGCCTCAATAAACTCCACTGCGGACTTTGTCTGAAATCTCAATCCACAATCAGTGCTCATCTCAGGACTCAGGTCAGGGGGGTGATCAACATCTATCTCAAAGGGTGGGTTATCATATGACCAAGAAGCATCTATCTCTGACAATGGATTGTCGATCATCTCGCACTCCATCTCCTGATCTGCTTCCTGCTCCCCTCCAAAATCTGCACTATAGTACGAGGTTGAGTCAACCTCATTCTCATCATGATCAACATCATCATGTATGCCATCATCAGCACACACATCATCATCCAAGGCACTGCTGCTATATGTCTCATAGGATGTCTCAAAGACGATGTAGAATCCACATGAGTCAATGGTTGATCAATTTTATCATCCTTTTCCGCCAAAGGATCCTGTAAATTTGGCCTGCGTGAATCATGAATTGACAATTCTTGCACATACTCTGAATTGGTATCTTCAAAATGATCAAAAATTTCATCAGCAATTGCTGATACACAAGATGTAGGGAGCTCAAAACCCTCATTGGTTTCATATGGACCCTTTTCTTCATGTGCATCTCTCTCAACATGATCATCCTGTAACCTTACAACATCTTGTTCAGGACCCTCACCCTCGTGTTCTGACTCTTCTTCTTTTTCAAGAGGACTCAAGTGCTTTTCCTCTACAGCTGCCTTAGAAAATTCAACTCTATCATCAGCAAGTGGATCTTCTAAGGTCTGATTTTTGCTCTCCAAAGGATCAACTGTATGCTGGTGGTTAACTGCTAAGAATTCATCATACAGGCTCCTAGATATTGTAGTGACCTCTTGTTTCTTCCCCTCTTCGTTCCGTGATGTAGACCTTTTAAAAATGGAAGCTATATGCCGCGCTACTCTATCTAGTTTTGCAGGGTCTGTTTTCTTTGGTTCTGAATCCTCATAGGGAACCCACATTATTCTATGCGCCTCGCCCTTAGGTCTCAAGGGACAATCATGGTTTAAATCGTACGGCTCTCTGCAATAAGAACACAACTTCTTCATCCCATTCCGACTTTCATCCAACCTTTTCAATCTTTGTTTAAGCTTCTCTATGTTCTTGTCCCACTGCTTCTGGGAAGTGGCCATGTTCAACTGAAACCTCTGAACTGCAGCTGAAACTTACCCAACAGGTTGGCAGGAAACCGCTCTGATACCACTGTGATGAGCCAAACTAGATTTGACTCAAAACCCCAAATTTAATCTGGAATTTTCTTTGAAACCAACGCAAGGTGGCTGCAAAGGTTTGTTCTGATACCACTGTGATGAACCACACTCCGGTGATCCACTCTGCTACCACTGTAGTGATATGCTCTGATACCACTGTGATGTACCGTGCTCACTGCTGGTCTGATTTCACTTGGTTAAAGAACTGGGTTTTGGTTTGTAATCTGCTTTTCTTGTTTTTTGGTGTTTTTGTGGTTTGATGCCAATGAAGTAATGATATTTTGACAAGCGTATGCATACAAAGAACTCATATAAAAACTAAACTTTAAATATAAACTAAGGAGATACATAAATTGATAGTTAGAAGACTTTCTTTATACAATAGAAAGTGCATAAGTCATATAACTTTTATACATTTCGGAAAAGACTCCATGTACAACCCTAGGTTAACTTGCAGCCAATACAACACTGTGAACAGTGTTTGCTACAGTACCCGCGCCCAATAAAAAGCATAGACAAACTTACTAGCAACTTTTCCCCACTGAAAATTCGTTGAAATAGCTTCTATTGAAGTAGGCGCCCACTTTGGAAGAGAAAGCAGCCACAAATAGGAGGCGTTTTCTTTGTTTGATGAAGATGAAACCCTCTCACAAAGGCGGTTGGCTGTAAGTGAATATTTCAGCTTCAAAGATCTTCAAAAAATGCAAGCAACGTCCTCTAGATGGCAAATGAAGACATTGGCAGCAAAAACCCTTTCAAAAGATGTCTTCAATCATTTGCAAACAACAAAATATGGCTCCAATGATGCAACAAGAAAATAACCAGCACTTTAGGGTGGTCTTTCACACCTTCAAGATGCCAAAATCCTAACTACAAGCCCCAAACCAGGCTTACCCACTGCTGAAATTGAGAAACCCTAGTTTCTCTCTTCCACAACTCCACACTTCCAAGTTTCATTCAACAAAACATATCCAAGCATGAAGAAGTTCGAACTTTCTCTCCTTTTCTTATAATTTGTCATTGAAAACACTATTCACTTTAAAAAAACACTATTCATTAAAGTTATAACTGTTTTCACTTAAGTGATGAATAGTAACTGAAAAATAGAATTTAACCCCTTGAATTAATAGGCACATGGTCCCCAAAGCCTTAGAAGGTGAAACAGTGATGAAAAACAATATTTTAATCTCCCATAGCACGCCAAACGCGCAATTCCACCACGTCACCACACTCTGAATATAACTACTACCTTTAACCGACCAAGTGCCCGTTCAAGTGACCCTCTATCCAGAACCACTAGCCTACGAGGATCGACATAATAGGCTAATCCAATGACTCTGATGCTCGCGAAATAATGGGGACATTATAGTCGGCCTCTTAAAGAAAATAAAATATTAATTATAATAAGGCCAACTTGCCTTAACAATTATTTGCTTAATATTTAATATTCTCAAATTAGAGAGAAAGATATCTCCCACCGCTATTACATCAACACTCCCTCTTAGCTAGGGAGGTATCTTTTTAGATATCCACATCATGGGGTCTCTCAACATGACGCCCACAATGGCTACACCCATTTGTGGAAAGCACAAAGGGTCATCACGGAGTCTCTCAACGTGATGTCGTCATGGAGTCTCTCAACATGACGTCCACCATGGGTACTCCCATGTGTGGAAAGAAGCATACGTACAAGTGCCCATCACAGAGTCTCTCAACGTGATGCCATCATGGAGTCTCTCAACATAACTTCCACCATGGCTACTCCCATGTGTGGGAAAACACAAGTACAAAGGGTTCATCACAGAGTCTCTCAACGTGATGTCGTCATGGAGTCTCTCAACATGACGTCTCATCTCAATCTGAAAGATGAACAAGGGCTCGCACCTCATATTTCTCCGTCTCAGAGAAATATACACTACAAGGGCTTTCACCTCATACTTCTTCGTCTCAGAGAAATATACACTACAAGGGCTTTCATCTCATACTTCTTCGTCATAGAGAAATATACAGTACAAGGGCTTTCACCTCATACTTCTCTGTCACAGAGAAATATACACTACAAGGGCTTTCACCTCATACTTCTCTGTCACAAATAAATAAAAATTAAAACAGATCTTCATGATGATGTGACTCCCTTTGAGGCTCCAAGTACTTGCATCAACCTCCTGACCTCCTCGTCCAAGGTTGCCTCTGTTGGTTTGTCAGACTCCCTTTGAATGTTATTTCCTCCTCTTCGAAGAAATTGATTGTAATGACAATCTGTATGGGTTCTTCCTATTGAGAGATGTCTCCAGCCACCAACTCAGTCCCATGGTTGTAAGCTATGTCTGCATACTTCAGCCTGCGTGACTTCCTCACAGGATGCATCAAGCTCTTCCTCCCTTGAATGCAATCTCTCATCATCCTTACGCTCCTCGGTCCGTCCTGAAAACATTTTAGAGAGTTTAATAATAGTTTAGAGAACTAAACTATCCTGAAGAGAAGTACCAATGCTAGAAGCATACGTGATTCACTATCCCAATGTTATTGCATGAATTAATAACTACATAAAAATTCATGAACATTATTCAACCATGAAATACTTATCGCTTTATGATTCTGATAAATGCTAATCACTGCACTCAATATTATTCCCTGCTCTTGCGCTTAGATCAGTCCACAACCCTCCTACTACAGGTTCACGACTTGATCACAGGCCCGCGTCCCAGTATTAACAGTAACCCAGTAATACATCAACACTGGGATTTGTAGTGGTGGCTGGGTAAATTTGAATATGGTTTTTGACCATTCAAATTTATTGATGCACTCCTTGACTTGTTTTGAATCTATCCAAGACCCGCGACTTTCTTTTGACTCATTCAAATTTAGCTTCCTTCAATTATTTCATTCTTGTTAGGCTCCTGAAGACACGAACAGACCTGAAGCATGCTCAACAAGAAATAAAAATCTCTTGGCGTGCAATGTCCCCTGGCTTGCTGAAATAAGTTGATTAAACTCAGATGTTTCCAGAATTTACGGCTTTCCCAGGTTTTGAATTTGGACAAAGCCACTGGCATCTGGGCGGCCTCCAACCGTGAGTGTAAATGGATTGTAAGCCACTGCTACTTCTCCACTGTACTCTTCTCGCGAACAACTTGTCAGCCCCAGAGTGAGGTAAGACTCCCGCCGATGGTAAGATCATTTCCTTCAGTGAGTCGAGCCCCTCAACTAAATAACCAGGGAAAGCTCGTTATTATTTGTTTTCAGCTATTTTAGGAACTGGCTATGGAATGACTTTGCCAAATGTAATGCAGTTCCTTCAGTAGATGATATTGATCCTTCTTGAGGAGGGCTCAGAGCTTTTGTCGCATCAAATCCATGAGCCCCTCTACTTAATCTGGCGAGTGCCTAAAATTCTCGATGCTGAAGGCGTAGATTGTCACATATTTGATGCCGAAGTTGTAACAATGTTTAAGGGTTTGCATTAAGTTTTCTGCTCCGAATTCATGCCCACTTTTCTTTGCCATGCGCTGTTTCTGCGCAAATTTGCAATTGCCGTCCATTATTATCCATAACATTATTCTCCGGATCCCATTCAACAGCCAAAGCTAAGATGAAGACAACCACCTCCAAGGAAATCTTTTGCCTTAGTTTTGAGCACCACTTAACTCGAAGGAGTGGAATTTCGACTTTCAGCTTTAAGGAGAGTTTCAAGTCGTGTCAATTTCTAAGTATCGTGGCTCTCTAAAAGTTCAATAGGATTTTCACTGTTTAGCCAAATCTGATCAGATCTAAACCCGCTCTGATACCATGTTAGTTTTAGGACCAGATTTAACATAAAGCAGAAAATGCAACACATGAACAATAGACACAACACTTTTACCTTGGGAAAACCCTCCTACTCGAGGGAGAAAGACCCAGCAAAATATATCTCCAATATATTGAATGAATAAGAGCAGAGATCTGCTTACAAGTCTGGCCTTAGTCAAGGCTGAATTATTACAATGAATAATAGCATCACTCCTTGATGCAATGTACAAATAAATATGCTTCCCCTTGAAGTTTGATCCGCTGCAAATGGAATGGCGAACTTCTGCTTGAGGTGAGAATGAAGTGAATTGAATTGATGATCAAATGGATGATCATCACCTTCTATATATACAATGCAAGGTGACTCTTCACAAGCAAGGCGACTCTTCACTTGGTCAGCCTCTTAAAGAAAATAAAATATTAATTATAATAAGGCCGACTTGCCTTAACAATTATTTGCTTAATATTTAATATTCTCGAATTAGAGAGACAGATATCTCCAGCCCCTATTACATCAACACGGTTTGCGGGTCCAGCTAATTTTTTTTGGGAGGTTTGGGTTCGTTCATACAAAATACATGTAAAAATCATATATATATATATATGCACACACACACACACACAGAGCCTAGAGCATGAATTAGGATTAGAATATAACATAGCATCATATAAATAATAAAACCACCATAAACTTGAATGTCATTTAAAATATCCATTGGAGGAAAGCATCTACTTTAATATATTAGACTTCACGGAAAGAGACAACTGGAGTCTACTATGCCTAAGGCCCAATTCTAGGTAATGATCAGGCAACAAGGAAGTTCAAAAGCAGGCATAGAGTGTAACGACAGCAAAGGAATGTTGACTGCTAAGCACATAGATAACCAAGATGTTTTCTAGTCAGACAAGATTGAAGAGGCCAGGGAAATATTCAATTAGCAGCAGAAAACACCAACCTCTTTCAGTGTTTACAAGTTACCAGCAGAGCCCAGTTGAGGGTCAGAAATGCCAGATAAATGCAAAATTGGCTACACAGCAAAGTACCCAAGTATGGCCTTGTAATGTATGAACTTACAAGGACAATCAGCAATGCCTCTTTTGTTTTGGTTGATCATAAATGTAAGAATCTTTAATGGCTCTATTTCTGATTGATCATAAATTCATATAGCTGAGCTGCCAAATTGCCCAAAATACCATAACTGATTGAGGGTAGTTGACTTCTGATCTAATGACAACTCCTGCACACATGTGGGAAAGTGCGAACCCACAGAGGAACCAAACCAGAACCCAGATCCGGTGCGAACTGAACCTGGATCCAGCCCTGCAGGAGGCGAATTGGGTAACATAACATTGATATATTTGAAGTATGATTAATAATCTTCTAGCTATATATATAATACTTCATTGTATTGTATCATTATCTCTACATTTTGTTCATTGATATATTAAAATTACAACAATAATCTTTTCTTATTCTCTGGCCATCTTTAAATTCATTCCAATAACTTTTTTCCTTTACTTTCTCCTAAATTTGTTCAGTCATTACCATTGTAAACAATATATTGAAGGTCATTGGAGAAACCTTTTAAGTATGAAAGAAAGTTAATCCAGTTAGAGGCAGAACATATTAGTGTACTTCTAACAATTTTTGGTTTCCAGACATTTCCAAGCTTCCCGATGTTCCAGCCATGTAGCACATTGGGTTTCATCTCAGATTCTTTTGAATATCACGGCCTTGTCTCCACTTTACAGTAACAATAAATGATGGTTTTTATCTTGAAGTGGTCTTTTTAAGTTTTTAGTAGACATTGCTTGGTAGGTTTATTGTGGCTGCTATTGACTTCCTACCCTTATGGATTGAATTTTTAGGTTCCACATAATTACAATAACATGTAGAACAAGAATAAAGATCACACAACATGGGAGATGTTTATGGGCCAAGATGTACTACTATCCAACATGAGATGACACACGTACAAACTCTTCACATAAATCTGGATATTGTGCACTACTATCCAACATGAGATGACACACGTACAAATTCTTCACATAAATCTGGATATTGGATATGCACCTATATAATACCAAACACATGCAATATCTTACAATGACATTCACCTATTTTTAAATCTCCTGCAAATAGCATAATGGAGTGGTAAACTGCTAATCCCAATATAGGTCAACTCTTTTGTACAATATAATTACTTAACCAAGTTATCCATGTGACCCAATACAACTAACTAAAGGGATGTGTACAACATGTCAACATTGTTGATTTTAGATGATCAGATTTAGTGCACAGAAAGTAATTCGAAATCAGACAAAATAACACAGCATATACCCGTGGAAAACCCTCCTCTTGAGGGAGAAAAACCCAGCAACAAAGATCTCTCTTATATTTGATGTAACAGTGGCAAGTTTACAAATTACAATGAGGTCTAACACAAGACCAATGACAGAAGACAATCTGCTAAATCACACCTGGAAGTGACTGAATGCAGATCTGGTAAAATTCGCATTAACCAATAGTTCACAACCTGCTGTAAGAAGTTCACACTGTCATGATGCTTCGCACGAAGGGTCTTCAAACTGAATGATCTCCATGCTTCATAAAGTTCGCACTAAGTGGAGTCATAGCGCTGTAACTGATCGCCCTGTATTTTGAATTCGCACTTTGCTTAAGATATTCGCACTTAATGACATGTACGCACTTGAAGATATGTTCGCTCTTGATGATATAGAACAGGTATGAATATCCGAACTCAGCTAGTGTAATTACAATGGACGAATGGTCTTGTGTATATATACATCTTGAAGAGGTCGCACCTCTTCTTATCATAAGGTCGGCCAAAGTAAGTGTCAATTACAATTCAATAATGTCGGCCTCAATATAATCATAAACAATATAAGATAGGTCGGCCTCAATAACATATGTCGGCCTTGATAAATATTAGATATCTTCTAATAAAGGATCAATTTGAATTCTTTTATGTCGGCCATAATATGAAGAGAGAATAAAACAAAACAATGAATATAAATTGATTAGCCAACGGCTATCATTCAATTTATGATACCACGAAGGAGCTGAGCTGGAAGGAGCTACCGAAGCTGCTATATCATTAGCAAACATCTCCATCACTCTATAGGTTATAGTATCATATACCTAGGTACATAACATGCCATCCCTCTTTGACATGATTCCTCCGCAAAAAATGAGAAGAAACTAAATAATGAGTCTTTTGCAAATCATTATATGTGTGATTTCATGCTCTTATCATTCAACATCCATATTTGATCTTGGGTGGTTTTGCTTCATTGTGCCTTTTTGATTTCGTTTACCTCTTCTGTATTCATACCCTGCTTTTATGAATAGCCATTGTTTCTTTGATAGCATGCAGATTCATGGTGGTTGCTCCTCTGATTCCATGTATGTCCGTAGTTTTTCCTTTGATTACATATGTGTTCGTATTGATAGTTTCTCTATTTCCATGTGTGTCCATTGTTGCTCATTTGGTTACATGTGTATCCCTATTGATAGTTCCTTTGATTCCATGCATCCATTGTTAGCGCTTATTTCATGCATAGCACAATTTGTCCATTGCTTTTGCTTACCATGATGATATGTATGTCTATGTTCCACACCTCTAGTTGCTTTGTTTGCTAACTTTGGAACATTCTCCCTTGATCTTGTTGATCTTTAAACTTTTTCTGCCACTTTTTTCTTTGGTTCTTGAATAGAAGTTCTCCTTTCTTCATGTTTGTTTTCTTCAACTTACTCTTAATCTCGTGATTTTTCTTTATACTCTTCTTCATATTCATTTGCTTGCTCTACCGTGAGCTTGCTGTTGTTAACAATATGTGTATTATCTTGGAAAGTTACCTTTTCTTTTTGTATCAAAGCTACATGAACTTCTTTTGCACATAAATATTGACTGTTCCCAAAGTTTTTAACATAGGATATCCAAGAACAATGTCTAACCTAGCCATATGCAAAGCATAAATATTTGAATGTGAAACATATTTGTCCATGGTCAGCTTTAAATCTTTAAGTTTTACTGTGCCATGGGCCTTCCTTTTGGAATGAGCTCATTTTCTCATGCAGTCCATTGAGGGCCAAGAAGAATTTGCAGAGCAAGGCTTTGGATTTTTTTTTTGTGAATGTACCCTAACAAACATTCTTCTCCAAGATTGACTACTGAATCTTTTTCAGGAGCAGCCAAGAAAAGGCCTCAGATGACTTTAGGAGAGAATGATTTAAGCTGTGTATGTTGGCAGAGTAAAGGTTATCATCAAGGAAAGCAATGGTCCATAAGATTGAAGTGTTATTGTAATTTAATTGATCTTATCTTATATTAGGGTTGTTGACAAAACTTCAGAATAATAATTTACTGAATAATAAGAGAGTTTATTAACAGAAGAGCCTTGCTCTTATAGATTTTACAAACCCTACAAATTAGGGAGTAGAAGTAGTTAACTGAAAGAGTTAACTAAACGTAACTGAAACAAACTAAAGCTAAAGACTAAGTTAACTGCAAGTTAACTTACGACTAACTAAAGACTAAGTAAAGCTAAGATGACCATTAATATTACATTTAATATTTAATAAGGGTGGTATTTATATGTTTTTTGGTGGAACCTTTATGATGTACTGCTGATGGGGATGATAGTATTCAATTTTTCAAGACAACTTATAACCTATCATAAATTTTTGTGGATAATATAGGTGTGATAGAGTGTATTTATTGATAACTCTATCCTACAGTGCAGGGACGAGCATTAATCTGCAAACTTAGGAATTATTGCAAACCAGTTTAGTTGCACAAAATAACCTTACTGTTTTTATACAGAGAAAATGTTTGTTTTTGTAATGCATTTGAAACCATTATGTGTATGCCTAATTTTTGGTAGGATAATAATAGCTATTTTATTTATATTCATACTTGATTTCATGCAGTTTGATACAACTTTTCTAATATATTTCAAGCTTCATGCAGACTGGGTGCCACACCATTGATGGAACTAATGATTGTAGCTGGAAAGGCAGTTGCTCAACTACAACTAGACCATGGTCTTGCTGTGGAACGGGTTTATACAGGTTCCTTTATGACTTCTCTTGATATGGCAGGTATGTGCAAAATACTGCATTCATTTAATGATAATCTGATATTTTTCTGCTTTAAGCATTTGTGTCCTTGAGAACCTTAAATTACCATTTTGGTTTCTGATATGCAGGTTTTTCCTTATCTGTTATGAAGGTTGATTCATCAATTCTGCCACGCTTAGATGCTCAGACAAAAGCACCTTCCTGGCCTGTTGGTGTTGATGGTAACCATCCTTAATGTCAACACATAACTTATCCTATATGAAATTTTTAGAAGAACAAAAAAGAAAAATTTGTTTCTATATAATATGATTCTGGAATTAATGGATATGTTTTTCATTATTGTCACTGAAGTATGTCTATTATCTTTTATTTTAGCTTATTGCTTTCAAAAATTGGAAATTTTGTTCAAAACTAAATGGCAAACGCATGAGTCATTTTCTTAAACACAAAATCCCTTTCTCACCCTCATATTTGTTTTTGTCTAACATATGGTCCTGAATTGTATGTAAAGGACCTCGTCCAGCAACGACAATACCTGTTCCTATGCCTACTCATCCTGTGGAATCAAATGAGGTAAATGTTGCCACAAGACTTTTCACTTTTTTTTTTTTTTTTTATTTCAAATTTCCTAATAGGTTGTTTTTCCTCACAAATAAGATTTTATGTGTTGTAGTTGGATTTAATAAGTTTGTAGCATGCTCATTGACAAAAGCTTGATTTATTTGCTTGAGATATTTGCTTGAGATGTACTTGCGCTGAATCAAAGGAGAAGTTGAACCCACCAAACATACAAAAATCAGTTTTTAAATGAAAAAAGACAAAAAAAGAAAGTATAAAAGACACTAACTAATTGATCCATAAGGATCAGGAAAATAAAAATTGAATGGTAATATGGATTTGGGAATCAAATGAAAAAGAAAAATATGTTAACAGAAAACAGAGACTAGATTGAGCAGGAAGGTTTCTGATTTAAGATTGAATCCTTGCCTAGAAAGAAAATCATGCAACAAGGAAATGACCCTTGATTGTTGGAAAGAAATGAAACAAAATGTCCTTTCCACTTCCCCCTTCTAGGGGATTCTCTTTGGGCCGGGGGAATGCTCTAGTATCACCATTAACTTAACTATATATAAAATGGGAGAGTGCATTTTGATACAGGAAGGATTTGAGTGTTGTAATTTTGAGAAATTTGATAATTCAGTTATTCTTAGTTTGTTGATGGTTGACAAATTAGGATAGGATCAAATATTGTTGTACCAACCCGCTGTACCTATTCTTTGATTAATTTGTAAGAGGCCTGTTCCTATTTGCAACTGTTAACTGAAAAATCACCCAGATAAAAGCAGAAGTGTGAAGCTGAAAACTACCCACACATATATCTCAGGTAAATATCATATACTCTGACTGATATGGAAACATATAGTGGACAACTGAAATCACTGTTAGAAATCACATTCAGATCTGGGTTATAGAGACTGACAGTAAGTACATGGAAACCAGACACTCTTTAATTGCTGAAGTATCAATTTCAGTTCAACATAAATATTCCAAGCAGATTGATCCCTCGCATCAAGGAAATAATAGATACTTGTCCTTACACAATTAGGATTCTATGCACAGATCAGAATTACATATAGATTCACAGTAACAATACTACTGAAAACAACCATTCACTGAAAGTGGGATCAGAATGTGCACAAAGTAATGTAATCTATATACGATGAGACAATTCAGATCGCAGACCACATTACATTACAATGCTAGCCAGCAGTTCCAACTATCACGGCAACAGTGAATTAGACTGCTCGAGACTCCCGTAACTGTCATCGCCAATTTGACTCCAGAAACTAGTCACACCTGGAGCATTCGCGCCCAGCCTTCGCCTTGGTTGCTGTGCACGAGCCCTAGTGATGATGGCCTTCCGTCTATGCAAGCCATGATCTGGCAATTGTCCGGCTTATTCTTGTAAATGAAGTGGAGGGTGATGAGCACACACACTTATACAGAGTGGGGGGCGGCAGGGCAGAGTGAATCAGTATAACCACAATAAAGCAATCGCACAAGATCCACACACATAACAGACACAAGATTTTTTCGTGGAAACCCTTTCAGGAGAAAACCACTGCGAATAGCTGCTTGGATCTACTGTCCAAATCCAGCCTCAGAAAAATAGAATCTTCTTACAAATCTTTGTAGGCACCAACCCACTGGAGATACCAATCCCCACAACTGGGCACCAGCCCAGCAAGAGACACCAATCTCTTTTAATGAGAGGCACCAACCTCCCGATCTCCTCAGTTAGGAGGCATCGACCTCCAAATGAACAATATGAAAATTATTTGAAACTGCTTGAATTAGCTTCTAATTCTCATTAACAAATCTGCTCATGACTTCAACAAAATCTGCCTTAAAATTGTGTTCAATATGTCTCTTAGATCTACCCCAATATACTCTACAAATCTCCTCCAAAATGCTTCTTTAAATCTGCTCAAAATCTTCAACAACTTTGCTCAGAAATCTGCCATGATCTTGCTTTTAGATCTGCTACAAACTGTTGCTATTAGCAAAATAATGAGAGTATATTATTCACATGAAAGAACTAATAAATAGAATACAATGAAAGCCATCGACAATCATGGAGACGTGATTGGAGCCAATAACGGAAGGTAACTAAAACAATCTAAACACAAGTGACTGGAGTAACATGCGGTACAAAGCTAGATAATAGGAATGGAACTTGATTGAGCATTAACATATGCTAGTTACTAGTTTAATACCCTCCCTTAATGCTTAATCTATTAACTAAAAAACTAAGTCTACCCATATTGTGTTGGTCATCAAAATGCAAAGTGTGCAGACTCCTTTTGGTCAGTTTGCTTTGCTACGTGAGCACTTTGCTGAGATGCTTCTTGGTTAGACTTCTCATCAGCCAACCGCTTTTTGCAATACCTCTGTATATGACCAATCTTCCCACAGTAATGGCAAGTAAAAGACTTCTTGGAGCCCTCCTCCGAATCGCCTCATCCTTTTTGCTAAGTGGACTTGCCTTTGCCAACGTCCTTGGCAGTAAATGCTTGTTCAACACTTGGAGACTCATTGCTGCTCCCAAACTGCTTCTTCCACCGATCCTGTTGCAAAAGCTTGTTGCACATCTCATCAAGCTTCAAGTCAACATTGGTGGATGTATTGTTGAGCGTTTTGATGAAGTGCTCGTAGGAATGTGGCAAACTTTTCAAAGTGATCACCACCATATCCTCCTCTTCTACCTTACGACCAATGGCCTCCAATTGATCGTGAATATTTTTTACTTTCATCAAGTGCTCCTGCAAAGACACTTGGTCATCTATCATAATAGAAAAGAGCATATTCTTCAGACAGAAAGTCCTTCCCTTGTCTGAGGTCTCATGAAGATCTTTCAAATGCTTCTAGATCTCCGTAGCAGAGTTACTAGATGGTATTTCTGTTTACATGTCATCGGCGATAGATAATTTAAGAAGCATGACTGCCGCCCTATTACTCCCATCATACTTGTCCTGATCCTTCCCAACAGCAGTGGGACAAACTTTTGTACCAAGAACAAGCTCATTCAGACACC
Organism: Sequoia sempervirens; assembly: GCA_007258455.2. Classification (NCBI taxonomy): domain Eukaryota; kingdom Viridiplantae; phylum Streptophyta; class Pinopsida; order Cupressales; family Cupressaceae; genus Sequoia; species Sequoia sempervirens. Next base: position 1,195 of record VDFB02146383.1, on the reverse strand, counting down.
GGTACTCAAAGATGGTAAGCATCCTCTGCTTCCATGTGTTGTAATTCTTTCCATTGAACCTTTGTGAACTTTCCAACATAATATTGGACAAAGATGCCATCCCTCCCGTTTTCCAAAGAACAAAAAACGAGGTAACTTCTGTGAGCAGCTGGCAAAATATTGGACAATCAGTTGGTACAAATCCTATTTTTTCAAAAATCGACTGAAAAAGAGGCTCAAAAACTGTAAGATTTTTGTAGAAAAAAAGAAAAAACCCCAAAAAGCTTGAAAGATTTTCAAAATTATGTGTAAATTTTTGAAGAAAAAATTTCAAAAAACTCTACACAATTTTTTTATTTTCCCAGAAATTGTCAAAATTGGCTAAAATAAAATTATTTCTTCATATTGCTAAATAGAAATACATCACCTTGTCACCAGAGAGATCACAAAGTCCAAAGCATATTCCAAAAATAAAATACAGCCGACCACAAACATCTGAAGCCACACAAACACGCACGTAGCTAGACAAACCGATGCCAAACAAACACGCACGTAGCTAGGATTCTGTAGAGATAATCATAAGACCTGCACCTTAGACAAACACGCACCAATTGATAAAGACAACACGTCATGTCCACAAGGGATCGCCTAGAAGTAGTGATGTTGAAAAAGATTACTTCCTGCGATAACACTGACAAGGCTCATAAGACCCTCAAATCTGTTGCCGGGACAAAAACGCGAGCTCGATCAACTGAAACCACGCACGACCACACTTCCAACATGGCTCGATACAAACAACCTTCACACGCGGAGCAAGCACAAAGTTGGCACTTGATGATTATACATACAAATAGAGCCGACGGAAGAGACACGATCTCAAAGAGTCGAGCAAGAGTCGACACACAAAATTCATGAGCTCCAGATAGGAAGAGACGCACGCTGGATTCAACACCCGATAGAGTAGATCACGACAACGCACTCATAGGAGACCAATTCACAATCATCAGATCGACGCCAAAAGAAAAATTCCCGTGCGGATCAGACCCGAAGCAAACTCCAACAAACAAATGGCTCAACACGGCATCGGATGTGAAAGAACGACCCCAACACTCCACGCACAACTCAACATGCACAAAAGGGAGAAGCGACTGAAGGAAGAAGTGACGCCAACACTCGATCACATTAACACACGAGAAATCGTGCCAATCAAATCACG
>VDFB02146382.1:0-23325 GCA_007258455.2 Sequoia sempervirens | reverse complement strand
ATGCAAGGAAAGATAAGATGCGGAAAAAAATATCCTAATGCCAAAAACTCAGGGAAGAATGTAGATATGACTTTAAATTTTGCAATTACAATTCAATAATATACACATGAAAAGAATAACATGTAAAGAGAACTAACACATACAATAATTGGACACCATTTACATGGGAAAACCCTTATGGGAGAAAACCCACCACACCAAGTAAAGCATCTTTATATTACAGCAGAAAAAAAAATTACATACGAGATCAACTTCACTTCGATGTCAATTTTAGTAGCAACATTTCCCCGATCAACCCTTGCAGCAAAACATCACTCTGTAAATGCTCTGTAGGCATACAAATGAATTTTACACTATGATTAATTGAAATCTAAATCAACAACTTTTCCACCACCAAACTTTTCTACTCATCATCGTGACCATTACGTAGAATAACTCTTTGTTCACTTCCGCTTGTTATCTCCACACAAGAATGGTCAACAGTTCAAAATGCCAACGGTTCAATTTTGCTTCTCTCATTGGCTCGCCGTAACAAAACCACATGTAGGACACTGCTATCAAAAGTTCAATCAGATCAGATAAGTTGGTGAGACACTAGACCGTCTCATCGATGCCAAAGTGCCCGGACACAGAGCTGACCGAAGACCACGCGCATAGTAAACATCCTAAGAAGACAGCTCAAGTCTCCCTCGATGTCACAGAAAAAATGTCCTTATTAGCAAGAGTCACTAATGCAAAACCATCACCCAAATATGCTCGCCACTAAGAATCTCATAAAATCCTCATGTCAAATTCCTCACCAAGTACTATCAATCACCAGCATTTTGAAAATACATCATGTAAATCTATCGACGAGGACACCATCATTTAATAGTTACTTCGGTTCAGTCTCCCTGATGACATTTGTCGAGTCTTCCATATACATCATGTGTAAATCCATTGGCAAGCATCTCAACACCATCGGGTAAGAGTTCACATCGGTCAGACAGTTCATATCACTCTGATATGTCCATCGGCCAGAGTCTCCCCGACATTCAACATGAACAAAACCATCGGCAAGACTAGCATTGACGAAATGAGTTTGAGAGTATCCCCGATATCTTCTATTGCCAAGAGTCTCCTTGATGATCACTAAGATGCAACCCATCGACATATCGAAATAAGTTAGGAATCTCTCACTGATAGCCCATGTCTTGTCGATGACTACCATCAGCAAGACAGATCCAATGTCTCACCGATTTTTCTCTTTCAGGAGTTTAGAACACAGCTGCTTGTCGTAAAAGACAATCTGAGGGTCTCTAAATTTCTTGGAGTTTCATGTCAATAAGTTTGATGCACATTTTCCAACAAACTAGTCAATAGAAAAGGCATTAAACATTTTAATGGTGTCCCACACTGTAGCCCCATATTATTTAAGTCTCTTATTTTTTGAGGCATATTTAGACCTATTCTAAGAAATTACACGCTCTAAATCTCCTAAAAATCTAATTTTATTAAATCCATGTTTAAGCCTAACAAGGACTCATAATTTACTACATTATTTGTGCATTCAAACCAAAGAGTAAAAGAATATTTGAAGGAATTACCACTAGTTGAAATGAGAATAACTCCAACTCCTAATCCTTCTTTTGAACATGAACCATAAAAATGCATCAACCAAAGTCAATTGTCATAAGAAGATACTTGGGATTCTTTGTGAAGAGATGTCTACTTTTCTTTTGCAAGTTCAATTGTTTCTACCTTAAAGTTATCCAAATATGTTTTGATAAAGAAAATTTCTTCATGTTGTCTAATATTCTCTACAATCTGAGGAGACCTTCTCTCTCTATCCAACTTAGCATCTTTTCCATTCACTAGGATGAGAGCATAAGATGAATCCATTTGAATACTCCCACCTATTGGTATTGGCCATATTCTTGAAAATAACATCCCATATCAAGGAGGGATGTCAACCCAATCTAATATCCATGCTATAGGTATTTTTAAGGAATGCAACTAGCTTAAATTCAACATCCTTCATTATGACTATAATAGGTAGCTCTTTGGAGTCCATGGAAAAACTCTTCCCAAAATATTTGCTAACTTGAAGAACCAGTTGATTAATAATTGCTAATGGAATAATATTAGATGAAGCTCCATAATCAATCATGCAATTTTTTACCAATTCATTATTTATCAGTAAAGTCACATAGAAAGGATCTACTTGGGATGGGAATTTTCATAAAGTGGTTCCCAAGTGTACCTCTCACACCTCATAATTTATTTATTTTCCTTCAACCATATTCAATTATTTTTTAGGCTTTGTTACTTACTTTATATCATTTATATTGTTGGAAGAGCTTGTTACAACATCTCCAATAACGACCAGTGTCTTATCCTTATGCTCATATATCCTCATCATTTCTAGTAATGGTATTGAAACTTTGATTTGACTAATGACTTGTGCCATATTTATTGGGATATATTGAGGAACATTACAAATAGGAGCATTGTTGGGACTAAGTATGCCTACTTTTTCTTTCTCTTTTACATTTGTTTCTTTAGAGACACATGTTCCTTTTGAATTACTCAATTCATTTCTAGAATTTTGAGCCTTAGTATTGTACTTAGGGAATACAATATTTGCATATCGTGCATCACCCTTCTCACTTATTTTGATTTCATTAGTTTTAGCAAGGTTAGGATTCCTTTGTTCTTCTTGAATTTCTTTATTGAATAAGATCCCTACATTTCTTGGATCACTATTACCTTCTTTGCTTCTCAAGTTAAAATTAATTTTGAATTGAGCTATGGTTTTTATTGTTAGAGCTTTGATTTCTTCATATGAAGGTCTCCTTAGCCTAAAATATTTGTTGATGATAATTGATTTTCATGTATATTTTTTAATCAACATTTAATTCAAATCCACTTTCATCTAAAGAGAAATATTCTTCACTAGTTGACATCATATATTGATATTGTGATATTCATGGTTGTATCCTAAACTATGATTAGGATCATTACACTCATCATAGGGATTCTCATAGGAAAAATGATTGAACCACAAAATATTGTGATGGAGATTGTGGAGAGCGCCAGAAAGAACAGGTGTACTTCTTTGCTGGACTTGTAAGTTTATTTATTATAGCAATATATATATATATATATATATTACTCTTATTTATCATTTATCTAGGTAAACAGGTAAATAATAATATGTTTATCTCTTATTTTCTCTTTATTCACCTCTTTAACCAAGTATTATTTTATTTTATTTTTTTAAAATTTATGATTAAGCTGCATTCATATATGGATGACTAATCCATTAAATTAAACTTGAGAAAGGCATTATTTATAATGCAAACTTTATATTTTTATTTACATGAATTATCTTAAATTTATAAATAAACTTCAATGATGAGTGGATTATCAATCCATTTTAAATTTGAAATACTCATTATTTTTATAATTGTAGTTTACAATTTCGTCATAGATAAAGAAATAATATATTCTATTAAATCATTACCCCTTCAGACAAATTTAATAATTTAATTTAACTCGCTAATTGAACAAGACATAATTATCAACATAATCACAAATAACACTTACGCCAACAATCCTGAAATACAATTTGGAGGGTCGCTACAAAGCACCCATTTTCTTTCACCAATCTTCATCCCTCATCAAGAGTGATATTGTTGACATGAAAGTCAACTTCTTGCATAACCTTCTTAGCCACTTATTGAAGATATATGTTTTCTTCTTAATCAATAGGTTCTTGAATTCCTTAAAATTTACAAGATCATCATCAGAAAGGAATCTAGTGCAAGCCAGTGCCCTAACATCATTTACACTCTCTTAGACTTCTACCATGCCTAGAAACATTATTTCAAGGGGACATCCATTTACTTTCATCCTTTGAGGAGATATAATGACTTGTTGAACTTCTTCAATACCAATTATATTCTCCCCAACTTCTTCTATCGCACAAAATAGTCTATAGAGTTATTAACCAATAGTTGAAACCTTCCTTGTCTTGGTGTTGCTTAAGAAGGGGAAAACTTGTTCATCTCTACCCTCTAGCATATTTGGTTGTTGGATTGGTTGTTCCGCACATTATTCATGTTGATGCATTGTTTCCTCAGTTCTTCTTGCAATTGCTACAAGTACCTCAAAACCAAGGGTATCCATATTGTCTAACATATGTTGCATTCGAATGATAAGGTCTTTGATTTACAAGAATTCCCCCTTGTAATTAGGATCTCTTCTCTTTCTTTTGAACTCCCCTACCAAAATCTTAAGCTATATCTCCTTTCTTGCCTATACTTCAAATTTAGAGGTACAATTCTTAATCAAGTCCTCTTTCATAAAATTCATGGTAGAAAGTAGAATTACCCACCCCTCTCCTGACTAGATCAATGAAGTGTTTAGGATAAAATTTCCTTTTCTTCTCAATCCTTATTTTGTATGCTTCAAACCTTGGTGCAATCAATTCTAACCCTTCTTTGGTAGTGATTAAAGAGTAGAAAATACAATTGTGGTTGGGAAGAAAGATCCTTTCTTGTGTGCTCTTAAATGTAGCTTGTTAAATTCATTTAGTTGCTATATTATCTCCAAAATAATAAATCAGTCAGGGACATATTTTGGAAATATGTGGGGCTCTACACTTGTTCCATAAATCCTAATAAATATAATATCCAAGAGTAGAAACCAATCACCCCACTTTTAGTCAAAACCCTTTTTTAGAAACATGTCCTTTGGTCTCAAACATTTATCACTTTATCAAATAACTTACTACCCTTATGACCGAAAAGACTAAGCATTACCTATATGAAATATTCTTCAAAAATGATATAGTCAGTTGTCTTGTATTGCATATCCCAGATATGAGTCTGCCTTTGAATTGGCATATGGTTTTCATCAAGGTTATATGCAACTTTAATTGTATTTCTTTATTCCATACCTTCTTCCCATAATATAGAAAAATATATCATAGCATGGAATACCATTTAAAGTGAAGAATCCTATCATCATCCTTCATGGCCACCAATTCCTTATAGATGCCCTCAACAATATAGGAAGTATAATCAAGTCTTCGTTCACATCCTTGTGTTGAAAATCAGTTGTCATCATCATCAAAGGAATTGGAATTTGGGCCTCAAATTCAATTTCCAATACCTGGCATAGATCATAATAGGTCCTTATGAAATACTCTTCAAAATGTCCACATTAGAAGGCTCCAACTCATCCCTAGAAAATGATGGAAACTTATTTTGAAGGGTTCTCTTCCTATGATGTGGCAACCACCTTACTTTGCATTTGAATTGATTCCTCCTATATTCCATTTTTAGCTCATCAAGATTAATTGGGACATTGGTAGTGAGCTTGAGGTTGAAAACCTCACAAATCAATTCTCTATTTAGTACCATCAATTTCTCTCCCTTAAAATTGTTGAGGGTTCTTGTTTGTTTATTGTACATGCTTCAAATTTCTATGACTAACTCCTCATTGATAAAAAAAATATTGGGTACTACGAACTTCCCCAAATCTCAACTCCATATGTTGAAGATAAGATGGTTTACAGTACTCGTTCTGTGACAATATTTGAATGAATCTCATCCCTACATGAGAATTTTTACATCTCTCACTAATTCAACTTCACCCCAAACCTATCAAATAGAATTCCAGTACCTTGGGCATGTCTTGCTCTTTTAGAGGAGCCATGAAGTAATTTTAACAAGTCCTACTTGAGCCTTCATTTAGTTTTTCTAATTTGAGGAGTACTTTGACTCATTTTAGGGTTGTTATAATTTACCAATAATAGAGGTTTCATGTGCAAAAATATAAAACTATGCATTATGGCAAGACCTTAGAAAATTGAAACACTACTATTTGAATACCCTTTGAAATCAAATAGAGGAGAACATATTTACTTACCCATTACATGTCACAAGAAGCCCTAATTATGAAACTTTAGCACAAAGATCACCATAGCTTGCTCCTCCTTCACATTTTTTTCTCTAAAAACTTTGGAAAATGATTTCAATTGATATTAATCATAATCCTTAAATGGACGACATAAATCTATCATTTTTATTCATTAATGTCAATATAAGTAAACTAGCAATGCCTCTTGCAAGTTGTTTTGTAGTTCAAACTTGGATCATCGATTATTTTTCAAAAATAACCTTGATCAATTGCCTTGATGCATTGGCACAAAATCATTTGAAATGACACCTAACAAAGTTTCACTATAAAAATGAAATGTGTTGTAATAGTGCTTGGACACCTATTCAAATGATTTTGATTCATGAAGTTGGCCCCACAATAAATACTTGGGTTTAAATGCACACTTGGAGACCGTGGAAGTTGCCTGCCACAATATTGCAATAACACAACTTCATAAAATCTTTCTTTATACATGTAATGTAAAGAAATGTCATGTTACAATTAGACTATGACATTTGGCATACACTTATTTATATCCTCTATTGAAATCGCAAGCATAATAAGGGCCAAAGAAACACATACATACCCACACAAATGACAAATATCATCATAGCATGTAAACAAAAAACTCAATTCAAGGGAAATTTTTAAAACTATACTAAAAATAAGTGTTGTAGTGCATCAAGAAGTTATTTCCTATCATATGGTGGTCCCACTAGAAAAATTGTTAACACAACTAGTTGAAGATACAACACATCCAATGCTAGAGCACACAAGCACAACTTAAATCAAGAGGATATTTTGGATTGTATGCCACAAAGAGTGGATGCACGCTAATCAAAATACAAACACTTGAAATATAGTGGCCCCAAAAATATTTTCACCACCAAATAAGGGACATGAAAGAAGTACACCATGTGTCACAATAGCATGATAGCACAAGCTTATACTTGATGCAAAAAGAGAGCTCACACTATGAGTGAATATGCTCTAGTCAAATTGTACCATGTGGATATGAGTAGGGACCAATAAAGAAGCATATAATCCCTAGAGGAAAAATGCACATTTATATACTCAAAGGCAAAGGTGCAAGGGGCCGATAAAACAATGTAGCCCGAGACATGAGATGGTGACTTAAGTGGATTCAACAAGATCAATCGGTCAACATCAAATTAGAACGTTAGGGAACATAAGTGTAAACCAATGGTTTAGTTTTTTAGAAGCTTTAATAAACCCTAGGTTATATAGGAAAACCTTAATAAAGTTTAGAGCATAAATACAACTCTCGTTTAGGGATGCATGTTGAAAAACAAAGCATGGTGAGGATATAGAGAACTCTGTGATGTAGACCAACAAAAAACATATGCACACCAAACTAAAAGGAAAACCTACTTCACTATAAGTCACAAACAATCACAATTTCATAAGACCATAGAAAGGGGAAGAAAATGTTAGAATTATGAATGACACAAGACACAATATCAAACAATGAACAAAAACACATTCCATGCAAGAGAAATCCAAATAATAATATGCTATATTGTCAACAAGAAAAAACTTACAGAGTAGACTGCAATAATCTTCAAGAGATAAATATATATAACAATGAGGGTGAGTGCTTTATAGGGGCAACCCTAAATGATAAAGGGATTAGATCATGACAAGTGTCAACATCCTATGTGATGAGACAAAATGATCTAATAAAAGTTCACTCTAGTCCCCCCCTTAATATGAACTTAGGGAGTAGCTAAAACCCTGAAAAGCCAATACATAAAAATAAAAGAATGTGTGATGGGTCTTAGAAAACAAGGCCTAATGAGGTATCCATGTACAAAAAATCTAATCTCTCACAACTAGAGAAAAAAGGAGAAAACCTCATGGGAAAAACTCCTCTCTAAAAGAGAGAAAGGTGAATGAAGGAGTAAGAAGCCTGGAAAATAGTGTCCCAAAAAGAATAGAAATATGAAGAACATTGTACAAGCACAAAGAAGTTGTAGACAACTATCAAATGATGACTACTATAGTACAAAAATGAAGAACCTCCTTTGAAATAGATGATTATCAGGATCAAGAAGACAATAATCAACATGAGTGCCCCCAATGATACTACTTGAATTAGATGGAAAACAAAGGAAAACATTTGGAATTCTAAGATACAAATGGCATAGGTACCAACAGTTTGAAGAATATTGATCAAGAGAAAATAGAAGGTCACCTCCATAAATAGGAATCTGAGAGTGTCCATATGGTAAATGTTCCATCTTATCAAAATGCATGGGTAACCAACCGTTGTATCTGCTTAGTACATAGGAACAAGAACTAGATACATAGATCACTCCAAAAATGAAACCTAGGAAGAATTAGTACCAACAATACAAAGCCCCCTTAATGTGAAAAGGGAGAGGCAAGATAGGTCCATTGAAACTTTGTGTCACCAAGAAGTGCATGTAAGAGAGCAAAGAATATTTGAATATGTATAAAATAGTACCTACAAATGAAAAGAGTGTGCAAACAAGACACACATGCATGAGGCATGAGTCACTAGGATTTGATGTTGTAATGGAAGGAACACTCACTTGACAAAGGTGTGATGACAAAACAAAGGCACTCACAACCGCCCATGACAGTTTATAACATAGTAAATGTTTCATCTCATCAAAATGCATGGGTAACCAACTGTTACATCTGACTAGTACATAGGAACAAGAACTAGATACATAGATCACTCGAAAAAGGAAACCAAGGAAGCATTGGTACCAACAATAGAAATCCCCCATAATGCAAAAAGGGAGAGGAAAGATAGGTCCATTGAAATTATGTGTCACCAAGAAGTGCATGTATAAGAACAAAGAATATTTGAACATGCATAAAAGAGTACTTGCAAATAAAAAGGGTGTGCAAACAAGACACACATGCATGAGGCATGAGTCACTGGGATTTGATGTTGTAATGAAAGGAACACTCACTTGATGAAGGTGTGATGACAAAATAAAGGCACTCACAACCACCCATGACACTTTATAACATAGTGTGAGTATAAAAGGCACAATAAAATGTGCAAAAACTCCAAAAAACATACACCAAAATAACACTTTATCTCAGTGCATCTACAAAAGAGAAATTGTATGCAAAAGATGTCTTCAATACCCAAATAGGATAGAAAGATGGAAATAGATGTAGAACAGCCTAAAATAAGTCATCCCAGATAAACAAAAAGATTCTAGGAGCTAAAATATCTAAGTAATTCCCTAAAATGTGAAAAAAAAAACTGAATAAAATGTACCTAGAGAAAATATGGAAAAATTGCATGGATAGCCATGAAGAGCTTTGAAAGATCATTCTAACATCACTAGAATTGCAAAAAATAGAGAAATAGGTCAAAAATTGTGAGCTTAAGGGTGAAAACAACACATCTAACTTTGATAGGTGATAAAGTGTACCAACAAAAAATTTGAGAAAAAACCAACACCATTGGAAAGTGCTCAAAACTAGCTTTCCGATGATATCTTGTTTTCCCAATTTCAATAACTGAGTGAAAAGTTATCGTGATTTTTCTAATCTTGCTAAAATTGTAAAAAAAACAAAAAAATAGCCCCCTAGTTGTTGGGAATTGGTCGCCCATGCAACACTAGGGTGGTAAGGGTTTAAAAATAATAATAATAATAATAAAATATTATTTAAAAAAAATCATATAATACATGTACCAAAAAATTTCCTAACTTGAAGAATTGGAAAAAAATAATGAAGATTCCAAATTTGCTCCTGTAACCCTAGTTGAGACAAAAACTCAAAAATAGAGAAGGGGTTCATTGAATCCATGCTTTGATACCATTTTAGTATTGTGAATAACACAAGATGTAAGATCAAACAACAAACAAAAATACCTTGAAAATAATAATATGTTATATCCTCAACAAGAAAAAATTACAAAATAGACCTCAAGAGTCTTCAAGGAGATCAAGAGATAATACAATGAGGGTGAGTGCTTTATAGGAGCAACCGTAAATGATAAAGGGATTAGATCATGACAAGTGTCAACATCTTATGTGATGAAACATAATGATCTAATAAAAGCTCACTCTAGTTAATAGAAAAAAACACTCCTAAGTTTAGCTTAAGTGCATGAAATGAATTAGAATAATAAGCAATTAAATATTAATTAATTATTAGCTAATGCATGATTACTCTAATAGAAAATTGTACAAACACACATGGAAATAAGAGAAAATTTCAATACAAATAGTCTTTCAAGAATTTTCCATGCATAGGAAATTCTTGGAACTCTCCAACCAAATTTTTAATGAAATATGAATTCTCCCCATGATAATTTATAATGGTGTATGGTTCTAACCATAAGGGGTTAAATTTTCCATGCTTACCATTATCTTGTGATCTTGCATTCCATACTAACACTAGATCTTTGTATTCAAACTTTTTGTCACATGCTCTCTTATCAAACAAATACTTTCTTTGTTGGTACTTCTTTATGTTCATGGCTTGAGCTTTCCTTTTGGATTCACAAGCTCGATCAGTTGGTTAATCCTACAAGTCATAACATCCTCAACTTTTGTATCATATTCATGTGTAATTTTATAAACATGCAACAAATTTTTCATTGGAAAAGTTGCATCCATTCCATATACTAGCTCATATGGGGATTTACTAGTGGATTTCTTGGGTGTTACTCTATCATCCCACAAAGCTAACCTCAATTTAGAATCCCAAAAATTATTATTCTTTTCAACCATCATTTTTTTATGATTTTCATTAAGCTTTTGTTGCTTGTTTCAACTTGACTATTGCCTTAAGGACGAAAAGGGGATGAATGGGATAAATTAATTCCCTAGTCCAAGCATAGATCAATAATGTTTTCTCATCTAAAGCACATTATATTTTCAGTTCTTTATTTGGAACTCCAAACCTTGTGATGATGTGCTCCATGATAAAGTCAATTACTACTTTGCTAGTTTGTTTTCTAGTGAGAATGACCTTAATCCATTTTGTGAAATAGTCATTTGCTACAAGTATCCACTTAAAACCACCACTAGATGTTTTAGTAATTTCACCATTGAAAATAATTCCCCACTTTTGAAAAGGGGCCTCAAAGGAAAGGCTCTAAATTATTTCAACTTACCAAAGAATCTCTAGCATGCATCACAATTCCTTACCAATTTTTTTGCATTAGAAAACACAATGGACCACCAATAACCTACCCTAAGTACTCTATGAGTATTTTTATTTCCCATAAAGTTTCCACCATAACTCCCATTATGTATTTTTGCTAACACTTTATGGGTATTTTCTTCATCTAAACATCTAAGAAGAATTCCATCTCTGCCTCTCTAGTACAGGTCAACATTGATGATAATATATTTTATTGCATGAATATTTAAAGTTCTCTTATGATTATTAGTCATATGATTTGGACTAATTAGGTGTCATAGGTAGTATACTATATCTTCGTACCATGGAGAATACATTAGATTGCAAATTTTAAAACAAGCCTCTTCATCCATATAGTTCACCTCAACAATTTCCAGATTGGACTCAAACATAAGCTTTGTTAAGCCTTTTCATTTGAACAATTTGGTTATCTAGATGTCAATGTTGAATTCATGTATTTTTTTATCCACCTACATCTTCTTCTAGTGAATTCTTGTTGAGTTAAAATTTCTTTCACTATAGCATGAGGGACATAAGTAACAATTTTAGCCCCTACCACATAAGGTCTAAAATTATTGACTACTTTGACTAGTGTATATACTTTTTTGTCCATAGCATCATACTTTACTTTTGTAACTTAAAGAGATTTACTAAAAAAAGAAATAGGTTGCTCGTACCCTTCATCATTTTTGTACAACAATACAACAACCATTGTGTGAAAAGATGTAAATGAGAACAATTGAAATGGCTTAGAGAAATTTGGTGACATTGGTATTGGGGCTTGTTTGATTGCTTCTTTGATGTTTTGAAAAGCCTCGATGGGTTCTTTTCCCTAGGATATATTTTGTCCCTTTTTCAAATTTTTTGAAATTGATTTGGTCTTCTTTGTAAATTTTGGGATGAATCTTCTAATGAAATTTATCTACTCAAGAAATGACCGAATTCCTTTGATAATCTTTGGTTGAGGAATATTTTCTATGATTACAACCCTTACTAGTTCAATCTTGATTCATTCTTTTGATACAATCCAGTACAACAACTTACCCTTTGTGACCCCAAACATTTATTTTTTAGGATTAAGAGAAATACCAAATTCTAAATTGTCTCTGTCAAATATCTTTTCTAGATGCATGCACAATGGTCCTTTACCTTTTTGGAGAAAGTTGTCAAATCATCATAATAAAACAGCATAATAATGTCAATTAAATCAAAGAATGCAACATCCATTGCTCTCTAAAATGTGGCTTTAGCATTAGTTAAGATAAAATACATGATAAAATATGCATAACTATCCCATGATGTTATGAAAGCTATTTTGTGTTGTTTTGATTCCTTGATCTTCACTTATTTGTAACCAAAAAATTTATCCATCATAGATAATAATTCACAACCAACTCAAAAACATTGATTCTATATTCCACAAATGGTAATTTTACTTCAAAGGAGCCACATTTGGGTTCGTGAATTCCACATATAACCAAATATCACCATTCTTCTTTCTGATTGGAACCAAGTTAGAAACCTAAGTGAAATATCTAATAGGCTTGATTATTCTACCATCTCTACGCTTGGCTAACACTTCTTGCATTTTTTGGCCCAAAATAGGGTTTGTTAGTTTATGCTTTTTCCTAAATGGTTTAGCATTAGGTTTCAAGGGGATTTCATGTTGAGATAAATCCTCCCTATAATCCTTGAATTCATCATATGACCATGCAAAAATACTTTTATATTTACTTAACATCTCAACAATAAGCCTGGTTATTGCTTTAGGGTTCAATTTCATGCCAATGTATACTTTATTGGGTGATGCATCAATCCCTAGATTAATTTCTTCCAAGTCTTTTTTATGCACATGTACAGGCTTAGCAATATTCTTATATGATCCATCAAAAACTCATTCCAAGGCTACCAATCCTTTTGGAATCTTATTAGTTTTCAACTGAATAACTTCATTCCCAAAGATAGTATCCTTTCCATCAATAATTTCAATAATATTTTCAAAATCAATCCCTTGACTATGATATTCATCAATATAATGGAAAAATTTGAGATCCTCATCATTGTGAAATATTTTCCAATAAAATATGTTGTCAAGAAGGGAAGGCCTAGTCAAAAATTCAACCTTATAGATTCTTTTTAGGGTTATATCCTTAGGTCTAATGGATATGGTGGCCAAAAAATCATTCATGATATTCTCTCTTCTTTCAAACATGTAAGGAAAGATAAGATGGGAAAAACTCTCCTAATGCCAAAAACTCGGGAAGAATGCAGATATGACTTTAAATTTTGCAATTATAGTTCAATAAGATACACATGAAAAGAATAACATAAAAGAGAAATGGACACATACACAATTGGACACCAGATTTACGTGGGAAAACCCTTACGGGAGAAAAACCCACCACACCAAGTAAAGCCTCTTTGTATTACAGTAAAAAAATTACATACAGAGATCAAACTTCACTTTCAGATGTCAATTTTATAGTAGCAACATTTCCCTGATCAACCTTGTACAGAACATCATTGTTTCAATGCTCTCGGAAGCATACAATGAATTCACACACTAATCAATTTGTGTTCAATCGAACAACTCTTTTCGCCACTGAACTATTCATAATCATCAACCATTGTAGAGAATAATCCTTTTTTTCACGGTCTGTTGATCTTCCACACAAGAATGGTCACAACAGTTCAACTGCCAACGGTTCGCATTCTGCTTCAAAAGTTCAATCAGATCAAGATAAGTTGGTGACACTAGACCGTGGTCTCAATGCCAAAGTGCCCGCATCACAGAGCCAATGAAGACTACTGCTATTAGCAACATCCTAAGAAGACAGCTCAAGTCTCCCCGATGTCACAAAGAAAACAACTCTCCTTATCGGCAAGAGTCACACCGAATGAAAAAACCATCGGCCAGACATGCTCTGTCACTAAGAATCTCATAGAACTCTCATGTCACCCTAACCAAGTATCATCTAATTTCAAAGTCAGCATTGAAATACATCATGTAAATCTATCGACGAATAACCATCGGGTTTGAATAGGTTAAGGTTCAGTCTCCTTGATGACATTTGTCGCCAAGAGTCTCCTCGATATACATCATGTGTAAATCCATTGGCAAGACCAACACCATCTAAGAGTTCACATCGGTTGCATTGGTAGTTCATGTCAATTGATATGTCCATTGACCGAGTCTCCTAACATTCAACATGACAAACCATCGCTGAGATCTTTAGCAATCAAGTTGGAATGAGTTTGAGAGTCTCCCTCGGAGTATCTTTGTCACCAAGAGTATCCCCGATGATCACTAAGATGCAACCCATCTATATCTGAATAAGTTAGAATCTCTCACCGATAACCCATGTCTTGCCGATGACTACTGTCGGAAAAACAGTTCCAATGTCTCAGCGATTTTGATCTTTAGAACACAGCTGCTTGTCGGCAAGACATTCTGAGGGTCTCACCGATTTTGCTCTTTCAAGAGTTTCATGTCAATAAGTTTGAGGCACATTTTCCAACAAAATCTAGTCAATAGAAAAGGCATCAAACATTTTAATGGTGTCCCACACTGTAGCCCCATATTATTTAAGTCTCTTATTTTTTGAGGCATATTTAGACCTATTCTAAGAAACTACAAGCTCTAAATCTCCTAAAAATCTAATTTTATTAAATCCATGTTTAAGCCTAACAAGGACTCACAATTTACTACATTATTTGTGCATTCAAACCAAAGAGTAAAAGAATATTTGAAGGAATTACCACTAGTTGAAATGAGAATAACTCCAGCTCCTAATCCTTCTTTTGAACATGAACCATAAAAATGCATCAACCAAAGTCAATTGTCATAAGAAGATACTTGGGATTCTTTGTGAAGAGATGTCTACTTTTCTTTTGCAAGTTCAATTGTTTCTACCCTAAAGTTATCCAAATATGTGTTGATAAAGAAAATTTCTTCATGTTGTCTAATCTCCTCTACAATTGGAGGAGACCTTCTCTCTCTATCCAACTTACATCTTTTCCATTCACTAGGATGAGAGAATAAGATGAATCCATTTGAATACTCCCACCTATTGGTATTGGCCATATTCTTGACAATAACATCCCATATCAAGGAGGGATGTCAACCCAATATAATATCCATGCTCTAGGTATTTTTAAGGAATGCAACTAGCTTAAATTCAACATCCTTCATTATGACTATAATAGGTAACTCTTTGGAGTCCATGGAAAAACTCTTCCCAAAATACTTTCTAACTTGAAGAACCAGTTGATTAATAATTGCTAATGGAATAATATTAGTTGAAGCTCCATAATCAATCATGCAATTTTTTACCAATTCATCATTTATCAGTAAAGTCACATAGAAAGGATCTGCTTTTGATGGGAATTTTCACAAAGTGGTTCCTAGTGTACCTCTAACACCTCATAATTTATTTATTTTCCTTCAACCATATTCAATTATTTTTTAGGCTTTGTTACTTACTTTATATCATTTATATTGTTGGAAGAGCTTGTTACAACATCTCCAATAACGACCAATGTCTTATCCTTATGTTCATCTATCCTCATAATTTCTAGTAATGGTATTGAAACTTTGATTTTACTAATGACTTGTGCCATATTTATTGGTATATATTGAGGAACATTGCAAATAGGAGCATTGTTGGGACTAAGTATGCCTACTTTTTCTTTCTCTTTTACATTTGTTTCTTTAGAGACATGAGACACGTGTTCCTTTTGAATTACTCAATTCATTTCTACAATTTTGAGCCTTAGTATTTTACTTAGGGAATACAATATTTTCATATTGTGCATCACCCTTCTCACTTATTTTGATTTCATTAGTTTTAGCAAGGTTAGGATTCCTTTGTTCTTCTTGATTTTCTTTATTGAATAGGATCCCTGCAGTTCTTGGATCACTATTACCTTCTTTGCTTCTCAAGTTAAAATTAATTTTGAATTGAGCTATGGTTTTTATTGTTAGAGCTTTGATTTATTCATATGAAGGTCTCCTTAGCCTAAAATATTTGTTGATGATAATTGCTTTTCATGTATATTTTTTAATCAACGTTAATTCAAATCCACTTTCATCTAAAGAGAAATATTCTTCAATAGTTGACATCATATATTGATATGTGATATTCATGGTCGTATCCTAAACTATGATTAGGATCATTACACTCATCATAGGGATTCTCATAGGAAAAATGATTGAACCACAAAATATTGTGATGGAGATTGTGGCAGTTGACATGCCACACACCAAGGAGTATCTTCCATATTGCTTACACCAGGCTTCTTTAAGGGATATGATGTTTCTTTTATTTTTGATCCCTTTTGATTGTTTGTATTGGTTTCCCATATACCATGTAGTTTTGTAAGGTTGGTATGATAACCTTGGAACTCTTTCATGTTCATGGTAATTTGGCTTTTCATGAGGTAGACCTTTCTCATTCCTTGCTACTTTATATCCCATCTCTTTCAAGGAATTTGTGACCTTGTCTAATTTATCCTCAAAAGTGGATACTTTATTCTAGTGCCCCTTATCATGGGAGAGGATCTTTTCACTTCTCTTGTGGAGCTTTCTTGATTCTCTTTGATTACTCTCTATATGAATAGATATATTATATGCATCCCTCAATGCCTAGGGATCTTTCAATCTCTTAATAGATATCCCATTTTGGCATCATTATCATTCAATACAAGACTAAATATATAGATTCATTAGGCCACAAATAAGTCAAGGTTCTATTGATTACTTAAGCAAATAATGCATTAAAGTTTGAGATAGGTTCATTAGATCCCTTAGTGATATTTATTTATTCATTTATCATAAATCTAGGATCTATTTTTATCAACATATTGTTCTCTAAAAATTATTTTGAATTCATTCCATGAACCAATGCTTGCATAAGGAAATCCTCTATACCAATCCCTAGCTTCATTAGTTAAGGATTGCACAAATAGTTTCATAAGGACATGTTCATCTTCAAGTTTATAATCATTAATTAAATTTATGAATGATTTCATATTATATTAACTCAACAAGGTAGTAATTTTAAAGATTTCTTGTAATGTAGTTCTTACCTCAGTTGAGACAGGGTTTTGATATCTAAGGATCCCAGTGAAATCCAATAAGTTGTATCTCTCTAGATTCAAAGGTGGCCAAGCAGGGGTATGGCCTTCACTTCCTTCATATTGATCATTTCTTGATCCACCAAGAGAAAATCCTCCAAAATTATTTGTAGAACTTATGAGTAGAGCCTCTAGATTTATCATCCATCTTAGGTGGATCAATATTCCTCAAAACCTTAATTTTAATTTTTAGATCGTCCTTGATTTTTCTGGCTTCAATTTAGTCTAGCCCAACTTTAAGGTCATTCACTTCTTTTAAAAGGTCATTATTTTGAATCCTCATTATCTTCTTATCTTTTATTCCTTTTGGATAATTAGGGTCATCATCATTTGTTTCTACACCATCTGTCTACTCCTTCAAGCTACTAGTGGAAAAATCACCACTATACAAATATGGATGCCCTTTTTTGTAGGATAATTCATATGCTCATCAAACAAATAATTTATTATAACATTAACCTCAAGAGGAACAACTCTAGAAAGGAAAAAATAATTTATTTGAGACTCTAAGTCTCTTCATACTCTTTCTTTTTCCACACTATTTATGATATCATGGTATTTAGGACCAAGCCAAGTATCTTCATCTTTGTTCATATTGGCTTTATTTTCATATTTATCATTATTATAACTACTAGATATATTCTTATCAAGAAATATTTGATTACCTTTGCAAGGACTAGCATTAGGAGTAGATGGCATACTTGTGTTCTTAGCTTTCCATGTTTGATTATCCCCTTCCAACTCTCTCGCCATATTTTTTCTTGGGTCATTTTAAAATAGTGATATCCTCTCATCTATTTGGAATTTTTGTCAAGAAATATTTACCAACTTATCAATATCAGAGTCACCACCTTAAAAGGGAATGAACTTAAAGGATCTCATGTGACTTGGAAAATTATTTAATAAGAACAACCCTATTTTCACAATGAAAAAACAAGGGTAGAATGATAAGATAAACATGGAAAATAAATTATGCAAATTTTGATATGAAATTAAATCTATCCTAATGTAAACCATTGAATCCCCAATATAGTCACAAATTTGTTGGTTCTCCAACCTATATTTTAGTGAATTCTAGAGAATTTCCATATCTTATGCTTAAAAACACTAAAAGATTGGCTAATGAACAAGGGACATATTCTTCAATTGTTCCCCTCTACACTTTAGGTTCTATAAGACCAAGGTGGGATCCCCTTTATGACATTGAATGTAGATAAATGAAAAAAATAATTTACAATGCCTAATAGATATTGAACTTCATACAAATTGAAAAAGATTTTGCACAAATATATACAGTAACCAATTCATTCTTTGTAATATTTAGGACTGTGGTACGAATTTGACAAATAGTTACAAATAATTTATAATTTCCATAAGATTTATCATTTTAAAATTAATTATGATATTGAAGGGATGTATGCAAACAAAAAGGTGCCTAATTAGGGTTACAAATTCACGATGCTATACATCTTCAATTCTCAACATCTAAGCACAATATGATTGTCAATTGAACATATTATTACATTATACTTATCTGACCTACTAAGGGACATAATTTGATCCTACTTAGTAATCCCTTTGTGAACATAACATACTCATTATTTCCAAGAAAGCATTTACACCATTCCTTGGACATAAAGCAATCACTAAAAGTAACTCAATGCAAGATTTTTTTTTGAAGAACTCAATAATATTTTATTATATTACTCAAAGGAAATGTTACATCACAAATTGGAGATGACATATTGAAGCATGTGTTCATAAAGCTTCAATCAAAATATGAATATTTCATAACAAAAGATTTGTACAAACTCAAACATAGAAGCTTTTCATATTATAGACCAAATTGACTCTTATATCCTACCCAAAATACTTTCTCAAAATCCAATCCCTTTAGAAACAAGCTACAATCCCCTTTTAAAGGTACGATGAGTGTGCAAGCTTATGAGTAATGCCACTTTTCACTTTTCATAAAATAAAATTTTACCATGTGAGACAAAATGGGTACAAATCAAGATTGCTTAGAATATTTCAAAATTTTGAACCAAAAAATTGTTGATGTCATTGTAGAAGAATACATGCAATCTTGACCTCATTATGATAAAAACATGTTGGGGAATCATGATGACCTAGAAAATTTGATCTTACCCATTGTATTTTTCCAACCATGAAGCATATACTTCTTTTGTAGGTCATTAAAATATTAAAAAAATTTCCACCTTGTGAGTGTAAGTAGTGTATATGACATCCAAAGCTACCTTGGTCTTCTTGATAAAGTTATCAAGGTCTGATTCTAGCTTTAACGACTTGTCAAGGCTGGTACTACACAAAATCGAATCCATTTCATCTCTTGCAAATATAGGTGCATATAATGTAGGAAAAATATTATCGAAATTTTCCCTCCAAACATCTAATGACTTTATTTTACTATTTTCATCAAAAATATTCAGCATCAAGACCTCTTCCAAGGCTTCAAAAATATTTAGTTTATCTTTGAGAAGCACATCTAACCTACTATAAAATGTAGATATGTCATTTAATATCCCTATTTCTTCATGTAGATTTGAGTCTTATGTAGGCATTGAGGTCAAATCTTACATGACCATAAATATCTCTAATTACTGAAATTTGAGGAATCCATGTACTCATGATATTCTTTAAGATTGCCTCATTGTTTACATGGCTAAGATAATATTTTCTAAAATTGATGTAATTAGCCCATGTATTATCCAACTTGTGCAAGATACAAGACAATACATGTCCTAGAAGATTATTAACTAAATTGACAATCTTATTCATCCCTTCTTCCATTGCTACTTTCTCTTCCTCTTTGCTCTACTTGAGCTCCTCTTTGAAAATTATAATCCTCAGCATGAAAGTTTCTTTGTATTGATGAGTAGTATCCCTTGAGCTATCCTAAGGAGTAGTAGGTTCAGACGTAATGATTTGAGGAGGGGGAATCAATGATTTTATTTTATTATATTCTTGAATTAGCTTGATATGATCCCTTTGTAGCTTATCAAAATTAACCTGTAACTTTTTAGTTGTTGCCTCACTAAATAAGTTGTGCTCACCACAAAATATATAGCTTGAGGGGTAGTGGTATCAACCAATCTTCTAACATTTAAATTCCCTATTATCTCATTGATATCTCTAGACACTTGAGGCTTCCTATTCTAAGGGGCTATTTCTCATATTGCTAATGCTTCAAAACTTGTACTAAACCCAAACCAAAGTATAAATCCTTGGTTTTTTCCTCAAGGTCATGCATATTCACCAATATATTATCTTTTGATTGTATCTAGAGCAATTACAAAAGCTATATCCCAACTAGGTAGTAGCAAGCACCCAATTTCCTTCACCAATCTTTGTCCCTCCTCAGAGGTGATATTGTTGACATGAAAGTCAACTTCTTGTATGACCTTCTTAGTCGCTTATTATCATTTCCTCTTCATTCACTATTTCTCTTTCTTTATTTAGATTTTGAAAGATGTTCTTTGTTTCCTTCTTAATAAATAGGTTTTTAAATTCCTTAGAATTTATAAAATAATAATCATAAAGGAATTTAGTATAAACTAGAGCCCTAATGTCATTTTTCACTCTCTCCTCATTTTACTAAGCCTACAAGGATTCTTTCAAGGGGAGCTCCATTTACTTGCATCCTTTGAGGAGATGCAATGAAATGTTGAAATTCTTCAATATCAACTATATTATCCCCAACTTCTTTTATCATGGAATAGTCTATAGATTAATCAACCAATGGTTGTGTTGGTGTTTTTCCTTGCAACCCCTAATCCTAAGGAAAAACACAATGCCTAAACCAAGGGATCAAGAGGTTAAGACAAAGGTCTTGCACTATCAATAAATCAGGGACAAGAAAGGCCAATGAACAAGGCTATAATCATCCTTCTGCACTTTGAGCTCCACAAAACTTAGGAGGTTTTTCCTATTCAAAGATCTACACATTTAATCAAACTTGCACTAAACAACACATTGCATATTTTCAACATGTGGACGATTCTCATATAAATGTATAAAGGATGTTATACATTCCATTACATTCAGACATAATCCCTTTGCACCTTTAATCAACTCTGAGAATAGATAAATTAAGAGACATCTTCACTTCAAATACACAAAGAAGTTACAGGAGAATCATTCTCAATCATAACCCCTGTGCTCTTTAATCTCCATATTAAGAGATGATGGTAATATTAAAACCCTACAAGATTGGAGGAAGAAAGCAAATGAAGTGATTTCAAAGCAAGAAACTCTAATCTATCAAGGGAATGATATGGTGTTGCTTTAGAAGGGGAAACTTGCACATATATAGCCTCTACCATCTTTCGTTATTGGATTGGTTGTTCTACATCTTGTTCCTGCTAGTGCACTATTTCTTTAATTCTTCTTGCACTTGTTGTAGGTGACTCAAAACTAAGGGTATCAACATTTTCTAGCATATGTTGCATTCTAATAATGGGGTCTTTAATTTTCAAGAATGTCCCCTTGTAATTAGGACCTCTTCTCTTTATTTTTATCTCCCCTCCCAAAATCTTAAGCCATGTCTCCTTTCTTGATAGGGATCTAACTTCAAATCTATAATTCCTAATCAAGTCCTCTTTTTTATTAAATTCATGATAGAAAGTAGACTTCCCTACCCCTCGACTTGATCAATGAAGTGTTTAGGATCAATGAAGTTCATTTCTTCTCAACCCTCATTTTGTATTCTTACAACCTTGGTGCAAGCAATTCCAATCCTTCTTTGACAGTAATTAAAAAATTAGAAAATATAATTATTGGTGGGAAGAAAGAGCCTTTCTCGTGTGTTCTTAAATGTAGGTAGTCATTCTTATTTAGCTACCATTTGCTCTCCAAAAATAAAATCCAGTTAGGGACACATTTTGGTAGTATGTGGGGCTCTACACTTGCTCCATAAATCCTAACAATTGTAATATTTAAGTGTAGAAACCAATTGTTGGTGTAGGTTTTTATTTTCCTTGTGGGTTAATTTATTTTCCCTTAGTCCTAGGTTTTTCCTACACTTAATTAAGCTTGCTTAGGATATTAAAGTGAGTTATTACTAGGAGATAAGTGTATGTGTACCCGTCCTTAAAGGGTGGAACCACTTTCCACTTTTGGTGGCATCCTCCACTTTTTGCATTTGATTCTTATTGGTTGGATTTGCCACCTACCTCCTCTCCTAAGTTCTATATAAACTCACTACCTAGCTTGTATTTGCATACTCTTGCATCTTCTTGCAATCTTTTGCATTGCATCTTTTCAACTTGAAAGCTCTTAATGCAATATTGCCACATCAAAATTGCATAATATCTCAGAGTCCTGGTTTGCATTCTTATGTTTTTCCAGTTTATGTAACTTTGATTTTCTCTTAAAAATTTCCTTGGGTTATTCAATTTATTTCAGATTTCTAACATGGTATCAGAACTTTTGGTTTGAGAAATCTAAGTTCATAGATTCCTAATTGAGAGATTGAGTTTCTTGAAAATATTTTGTAAATTCCCATATGCTCTTCTCTTGCATTTTGAATGATCTGAAGAATCAAAAAGGATTTGAAAAGATCTAATAACCTCTTCATATTGCATATGTGTTTTGTGAGATCCGAGTGATTACAACATTTCTAGTTATATTGGCAACATTTTTGACTATTCCAATGTGTCCAGAAGGATCAAGAAAGCCAGATTTGGCTTTTGTTTCATCCAAATTGGAGATCATTTGATGAAGTTGCAAACGAGGGTTTGAAGATCATATTTGGTGAACAAATTTTTATTGAAGCATTTTCAGCCCAAACGAACCTTGCCATTGCATTCAAAAGGCCTAAAATCCCCTATTCTCATATAAAATTTATCTATTTTAGATGATTTTATTTTTGGAAAATTTTTCTTTTGCTGGGAGGGCCATCACTACAGGGTAAATTTAACCATTTTTAAAAAAATTCATAACTTTTCACCACGATGTTTTTTTCTATAACCAAGATATCATTGGAAAGTTGGAGATGAGAACTTTCCATCCATAGAGGTATTGAAAAGAAATTTTCCCATTTTCTACCAAATATTGTAGGTTGAAGTTGTTTGGTGTAAA
>VDFB02146381.1:0-17569 GCA_007258455.2 Sequoia sempervirens | reverse complement strand
AGCAGAATGGGAACCGTTGGCAGTTAGACTGTTGTGGCCTTTCCTATGAGGAAGTTCAACAGACCAAGGATGACATGGATATACTTTGAGATCGATGATGATGTTTGTTTGGACGATCAGTGGTATGAACAGTTCGATGAACAGTTGAGTAATCAGTGTGAATTCAATTTTGAGAGCATTATAACTTGAATGTTCTATACAAGGTTGATCATTGTGTATTGCTGCTGTAATTTGACATCAGAGAGTGAAGCTCGTACTCTGTATGTAATTTTGTTTACTGTAATACAAAGGGGTTTTTCGTGGTGTGGTGGGTTTTTCTCCTATAAGGGTTTTCCCATGTAAATCTGGTGTTTATGTGTGTATGGTCATTTCTTTGTTTCTGTTATTTCTTTCAAGTGTATCTTAATTGGACTGTAATTGAAAATTTAGAAGCACCTCAAGATTCTCTCCTATAGGTTTTGACGCTAGAGAGTTGTTTCCGCATCTTAGCTTCTTACATTTTATGATTAATTATAGTTGTTAATAATGAAAAATGCCTTTAGAATAAGACTAACCTCCTACAGTCAAGAACCTACCAACCCACAGTAAAAGGATTCTTAACTCACAACAAAAGGATGTTGGTTCAACACAGCTAGAGGAGGTGACCAACTTCAACACATGTGTATTCTCAAAGATGATGCAGGTGATGTTCTGAGGATGTGAACATGAATATCCATGTGTTATTCCACCCCTTTTATAAATCATGGAGGAAGAAGAGACCTATTCTAACAAGGGATAGCGGTTTATAATAAAGAGTACCTTTTAGGCACATTCTCCAGTTATAATAGTCCTCTTAATTAGTGTAGAGTCCTTATTAGAATTTTATATCTTGCTTCCACTTGTTATTTTTTTGTTAAATCAAGACATGGTCCTCTTCTACCTTTTTGGAAGAGTTGACAATTGCTCATAGTTTGTTTATATTTTTTGAATAAGAGGACTCTCATAGACCCTATATATGGCCCAATACTCTTGTGAGAGACCGTCTAGCTAGATTTTTGCATGAAATTAGATTGAATATCAGATTTTTTATACTTTTTTTTGAAGATCTATGTATGTTTAGATTACCATAAAGAAGGATACTTCAGTTGCATGATGTTTTGAGTTAGTATTTGAAAGGAAACATTGTGTATTGTATCAGCTCAAGCAAGGGCCACTTGAGGTACTATAAAATACACATTGGCTTACAGAATTAGTTAGATTGTGAATTGCAATTTTTGAATTATAGTTTATAATTTACATTACGATGAATGCTATATTGTAATTTTTGAATTGAAGTTTCTAATTTACATTCTGTTAAACTATATTAAGTAATTAGTTGAAATAGGTCAAACTGTAGTGTATAGAGTCACTAGTTACAGTTTGTGAAAAGATAAGTACCTATAGAAGTTACTAAGGTCACTTAGAGTAACTAGTATTTGCTTACCCTATTCTCTAAATAGGAGTTATTTTAAGTTAGGAAGCTTTTAGATGAATTTAATCTTGTTCAATTACATGTATTCAATCAATTAAGAAAGACTAAGATTCTCAACTACATATATACAATGTCATCATCATCTTAAGTTTATGATTCCCTTGTCGACAATTTAATGAAGCCCCCTTTTGAACAATAAATTGCTTAATTTAGGATTTGTAGGTCTGTTAAGTCCTATGTATGCTATCTACATCAATTAATTAGGCATTAGGGTAAGCTCTATAGTACACTCATATATAAAATATATAAACATGTTAGATTAAAAATTTATAAATGAAAATTAGGATCACAATTTCAATTGTATAACTCAAATCTTGAGACAAAAAACTTAGGAGGTAATTGATATATAACAAATTCAAAAGAAAGTGGTGTGTGATGTGAATTATTAGACATGACGGGATCTTTATTATTAGGTATATCATTTGATTACTTCTTAAGAATGGTTAGCTTGAAATAATGCATATCTAATATGGAAGAATGGATAATAATGATGTTGGAAGTGTGTGCTCAACAATAGAAAGAGTGTAATACAAGGTAATATTATGGTCATGGAAAAGTGGATTGACATGAGTGAGAGTGATAATAGTGTGAGATATGAGTATGAGCTATATCACTAGTAGGTAGATATGCTGGTGAATGAGATGTTAATGACACACTAATTGGAATAAAAGAAAAAAACCACTAGAATTAGATATGAAATAAGTAGAGGCGATACTAGAAGTGAGAATATTAGTAGTGGTAGGCATAGAAGTGGTAGTTATATGGTGTAAGGAATTCAAATTAAGATGAAGAATGGGAGGATACACCATCAGATGAAGCCATCCCATAACTAATTCCATAAAGAATATCCATGCCAAAGAAGCATCCACTAATGTCTTATGTAAAATAACAACCAATTGTTGTTGTTGATAAGATTGAGAATTAGTAAGCACATCAACAAGCATTTGTATATTAAGTGTAAGATGTTTCTTAGCTACATATGCATCATGGTAATAATTTTTTTGTTCTTCATGATCTTGTAAAGTGCTCTCAATATGAGAATTAGAAAAGATTTCATGATCATAAATTTGGGTAGCTATATTAGGGCTAACATGAGCACACCTTCACGAAAGAAGGTTTGGATCCTAAGAAGCTTGTGGCATGAACAAGGTAATATGGCTATAAGAGATAGAAAGATGAAGCAATATAAAACATTCTAAAATATTTTAAAAATTAGAAAATCAATAAGAAATTAGTTTTAAAACTAAAATCCTAGAGGTGATTCTAATAGTGGGTTAGGATGGAAAAAAGCTAGGTCACACATCAAATCAAAAAACTTAAATAATAATTTATGGACCACAAATAAGAAATGGAAATCAAACCCTAAGAAATATAAAAATAAGATATCACTTTTAAAAATTACATTTAACTTAGAAAGTTGAAGGAAAAACCCTAACACAAACCTTAGAGAGTTTCAGATAAGTCAACTTCACAAATCAACATAAATAATCTATAATTGAACCTGTAAAACTCTAACACAAACCCTAACACCTCTATATAAATAATCTAGAATAATAAAATAAATATAATTAATTAAGCATAAATCTACATAGATTTAACTAGAACCAAGATTGATAATTACAATGCATACTTAAAATGAAATGAAATGGATATCTAATTACTTAGGTCTATAGTTGTTGATGAAATGTTGTCGATGTCATGCTAACTCCATTGATATATGTTATCTTTGTGATATTTGAGTGTGTAAATGTGGTGTTTAGGGACAATATTTAGGAGCATGTTGACTCAATAGGTGATTTTGTTCTGCTAGGTCAAACCCTTTTGGTGGGTGTAATTAATGACAACAAATGATATTAAAGAAAACATGCATAGAGATGTAGATGTCATATATGATGATATAAATTTGATTCTTTATTTCTATTAGAAATTTTAGTGTGTTGTAATGATTTCCTCCTTATAGTTGCATATTATTTTCCAAATATTAGTTAATGACACATTTAATGTCTTTAAATACAATGACATAGGTTTATGTTGCACAAAATTTTGTTAATTCAACTCATAGAATTGAATGAAAAGGAAAAAGAACGATAGATTTTGATTTTGAATATGAATGCTTTTAATTTGGGGGCCATTCTCTTGCACCTTGAGATTCAACTAGGTTAATGGCATATCACTCAAAATGAACTAGATGGATAAGGTGTTGATCTCAATGTAAGAAGTGAATGTATGGAAGTGCCAATGGATATGCAATTAGAATAGATAAAAGATTACTGTATGAAAGGTGATGCAAATAAGAATGAAATATAAATAAATAAAAATTAGTACATAAACCAAACTTAACATTGATATACATCATTTATCAATTTACTATTACATTAAATTATTCCACTAAAATAAACACAAAACTTATTTTTATTCTAATTTTACCATTAAGCTTATGAAAAACCATGCATATATACACTTAAATAAGCTTGAAGCATGCTATAACTGCACTTTCTTATGAATGTGTATAGGCTAATAGCATGCTTATCTTAATGCACTTAAAAAAACCTTGTAATTGCTTCTTTTATCTTCCAACGAATTTCTCTTGAGCTTTACCCTTTATATTTAAAAGGTAAAGTCAAATCTATGGTTGCTCAAGAAATTGCACCAATTACATTATCTTTTGTCCATTTCATTTCATCTACATCAATGTTGTTTTTATATTGTTCTTTATTTTCTGGTGTTGTTAGTTGGTCTGTTGTCTTCCTTGTACTAACCTCCTAATATTCTATGCCATGACTTTTGTAGTAAATGGAGACAATGCGATGCAGAAGTCAAATGCAACCAGAAACATGATGCCATTAGTTTTGTATACATAGTTAAATTTGTACCTCTCCTCCACCGCTTATTCTGGGTAAATTGCTGAAATTATGTTCTACCTACTCTGTCTACTTTCGTAAAGTTAGTAGTTCTCCTATCAAATCAGGGTTCCTTTATTTCTCTGTAATTGTCTTCTGCAATGTTGTTTGTCTTCTACTTATTTTTAATTTGGTCCAAGTTTCAAATCTCTCAGAATTTAGATAATGATAGGGTGGACTTGCTTCTGCCATTCGAACGATATAATGTCCTTTATTTCGTACTACTTCCTTTCTGACTCCTTCCAATAGTGAAGATTTGAATAAGAGTGATTAACTACATAAATCAATCAAACCTTCTTGAGTTAAGGCTTTCCCTGACATTTCCCTACCGTGTAACCCTTCTTCTTTAGCAAATTATAGTTAGTAAAATTTCCACTTCGCTTTGGATGAATGAAGTTGAGTTTGTCGGAAGTGAAGTCTAACCGTCACTGCCCTTTTTGTCTTCCTCTTCCCATGCCTCTTCATTTGTCTTAACAGTTGAAATAATTCTTTTCTCATTCTCTTTTTGGGTTATAATAGATAATATGGGATTGTTAAGTACTGATTGCATTGTCCACGATAAGAAATGAAAACTAATGTTTAGGATTGAGGAAGCTAAGGATTGGATAAAACCATGGGCTCTTCTTTTCAACCTTCATGTGTTTGCAATTAATATGGTCTAAACTAAGTTTATATAGGTGGTGGTTCATTGGAAGTTATAAATGTAAAACTGAAAAATTATAAACATTCTAAAATAATATGGTTCATTTTCAAATCTTTAGCAAAATTTATAGAGAAGCTAATAGAGAAGAAAACTTCATAGTCAATTATGTCATTGATCATAAGGATGTTTGCATTACACAATTAGGCTAATATTTGGGATGCATTTGGAGATGAGTTTAAACTTTAAACATCTCTCTAAGCAAGATCATGAAGGTATGTTGATGTGAATTACTATTATTGTTAATCATATGAGTAATTCAATTGCAAGTGAAGGTAATCATTTCTTCATTTTACAACCTTCATGAAACAAAAGTATACTAAAAAATAATTGCAATGATATATGAAGTACTAAGGAATGTTGAGTCATTGATGAGAAAGGCATGGGTGATGAGATACTTATGGATTAAATTTGATGTTTAGAGGTTTTCTTCTTGAATTTGGAGATGGAAGAAACCATCCAAATGTTGGATTCAAGTTTAATTAAAAAGTATTTGTTTGGAGGTTTGGATCTTGTGCTATTAGATGCAGTCCTAGAAGATTGTTTTCTATCATATAGAAAAACTTAATGAATGAAGGAATGGTGGTAGGGCCATGGATTCCATTCATTATCACTGCTAAAGAAAAAAAATGATTAGTGTTAGAATTAGAAGGTAAGCAAGGTGGTTAACTTATTGAAATAGGTGAGAAAAAACATGGTGGAAAGGGAAGTGAGTTTATATTTTTCTTTGGAAAAGGAGTTTTGCAAAGGAATATTGATCAATGAAGGATACTTTAATTTGATATTTGTAATCCACTTTTGATAAAGTAAATATACTATAGCATTGAACCCTTTTGTTTTTAATAAATCTATTAGGATATAAAAGTTGGTATATCGTAAACCCCTTGAACAAGGTTTGAATGAGTTGTGCCTTCTCTTTTAAAATAAAACATTTTTATATTTTTTTCATTTTTATATAAATAGGAGCACTTGGTCTCCAAGACCATAATTTATTAACCAAAAATTAAAAAATAATTTTCAATGTACTAAGTACTTACATCTTTGTTGTGTTTACTACAAACATGTATATAAACCATATAATTAGTAAGTGCAAGAAGTTGAATCCACTCTTGGTCAAAAGTGGAAGCATATTTTAGAAAATTCAATGTTTGTCATAATTGGGGTGAGAGTTTGAAGTAGTTACATATAGAATATTAACATGGTATAAAAATATGAAAGGTAGGATTTTGTTCTTGGTTTTCAAATGTGTAATTGATTTTAATACTTAAACAATAATGTTACTTTAGTATAGGATGTACAAAAGTGATATTTTTCAATTGTATTTTGGGTCAAAACATGTATGTGTAGGACCAAAAAGTAACTTAGATGAAAGTATTTTTAAAATATTTTTGTAGAAAGATTAATAAGATGTAGAAATTTGGTTATTTTTAATAAATATTTTTTAATTGGGATTAAAGTATTTGTTTTAAAACCCTCATGTATGGCCAATAGAATTTGACCTAAAATAATTTAACATAATATAATTCATCATCTATAGAATGATGTTTAGATTGGTTAGACATAAAAAGAATATTGAAATCAAAAGTTTTTCAAAAATAGTAATTAATATATGTCATGTCAAGTTTGTGAGGCTTTTTGTTTAAAAAATAATTAACAAATTGAAAAATTGTTTAACACTCAAAAAAATTAAATATTTGAAAACTAGACAGTGTCATCTATAATGAGTTTTAATTTCATCCAAAAATTCTATTAAAGAACCATTAACCAAAATTTCATAGTCACTTTTTACTCTTGTTGGTGCCATGTTATTTTATTTATAGGCCCAAGGCTTAGGGTTGGGTTTCTAAATCTATTCTAGCCTTAAACCAAAACATAGGTGCAAGTATAATTTTTTTAATTTCATAGAATGTGTAATTGCTATAAAATGTGTACACTTTCCATACATGTTCTAAAATACATGTATGCATTTAGAAATGGGTATCCATTCCTTTTTAGAATGTGTAGACATCTATAAATGAGTACACATCTCTAAAATAGTCAGTGATGAATTTCTAAAATGTGCACACATTCCTAAGTGTGTATTCATTTATAATGGGTACTGATGGCACCCACCCTTGTTGTAGGTTCCCAAAGCCTAACCAAATTTAATCCAACATGTGGAGAAGGGTGGTTGTGTTGCTAAAAATCCCACACAACCTTTGTAGAGGCTTGAAAATGCATGCTATAGGGAAATATTTTGATATAGGAACAAGGAACTATACTACAAATACAAAAACCCATTTCTATAGGAACCAAATTCTATGTTATACAAACCTAAATCCTATGCTACATGGTATTGACAACGCAAAACCAATAAGAGAAAACCCAAATTCTTACACACAAAATAATAATCAAATTCCAAATAAAAAACACTCAAAATTTGGGGTTCATCCCATAGTGCGATGGTTTTAAGTGGTGGTGTTGTTGTGGCCACCAAGGTTCAAGTATCCACTGGGCTATTGTGATAGAAGACACTATGCCTTCGCTGATCCAATATGATTGCATGCTTGACTTGCAATATTGAGCTTGTTGATGGTGTTCATGCCATTTGCTAGGAATTCATGCTTGAGGCCCATTTCATCACTGGGCTGGTGTACTCGTGAGCTTTGTGCCTCTACTAGGCTACCATGCTTGTGGGAGTAGAGTGTTACTTATGTTCATGCTAGGGAGGAGGTCCCCTATTTGTGGCCTTCATTTTAGTTTGGGCCAAGCTAAAATCTTGAATTTAACTGATAAAAAAAGCTTAAAATTTACCATTCACAAGAAAAATACACATTCTAAGAAAGAACACAGTTTTAAATAGTAATTTTTTATTATTTAACTCTGAATAATAGTCCTTTACATATATTTACTTTCTTTAAGACAATTGGACCAAAATAAGACTCCCCTATTTTTCCTTTCTTGTTGTTTGTCTACCACATGCACCTCTGTTCCTTCTTGTCTTTTCTTCCCTATATTTTTTTTGCTTTCCCCCTTATTGTTTCTCTCTTCTTCTTCTCTTAGAATCTCTCCAAAATTTGAAACTTTCTATAAAATGCCATCTAAATGGATGTAGTGCTCAAAATTCTATCATAATTGCACAACTCCTTCTTGTGTTCAAATAAATCAAATTATTTTAAATCATAAAAACTCATAAACAATGGTGAGTAAAAAAGAAAGCACCAAATAATAATAAGAAAAAGATTCCCCTACATCAAACTACTAGGGTACAAAAATTTGTGAGCCCTTGCTCACTACCTAAAACTATTTCTATAGGTCAAAATTTTGATGCTACAAGTTACAAATCAATTGCTATAGGAATAATATTATTTTGTAGGTTAAAAAGTTCTCTATTACTACTGGTTGCATTAGAATGACTCAACCTCTACTGAGATTAACCAAGTGGCATCCTCCACTGGTATGTTCTTCTATTTCACCAAATATTCATTGTATTATTTTCCCCTAGTCTTCCTAAGCACTATAGAGTCTAGAATGTATTTGATCTCCTCATGTTCTCTCTTGAGTAGTTATTCCATCCATTTTCTAGTGGTGTTTCCTTTTTCTCTTGTTGTTGTGATGTCTCTCCCTCATAGCAAGTGTATAAATCACAAAACTTAAAAATTGGACTTATATCTAAGCTTGTAAGTAGTTCGAACTCATATGATTGGTGAAATATTTTTGATAATTTTACACAGTTCAATCTTCTTTCACTTGAGCTTGTTGTAGGTATGAAAAGTGGAAATATTTTATTTTATAGATGTGCAAGTACCATATCTCCCACTTCAAAATTATTTTCTCTCTTTTTTGAGCTTGCTTTCCATTTATACTATTGGTTGCTCCAATTGAGTATTTTCCTTATTGTTGGTACAAAACTTGCATGTGTTTTAAAAAATCTTCTCCTCCAACAATTAGCTCATAACCCTTGGTATTTGCAAGCTCGGGCCTTAATTTTGAAATGCTCCTAGGATTGTATCCATAAACAACTTGGAATGGAGTTTTACCTATACTTTTGTTGACTAAATCATTGTATGCAAATTCAACTTGTGGTAGTATCAACTCCCATTATTTAGTCTTGTCACCAATCAATTATCTTAACAATTTTTCTAAGCTTTGCTAAAAACTTCAATCCGTCCATTTGTTTGAGGATGATATGTAGAGCTAAACTTTAAATCACTACATAATTTATTCCTAAGTGTTTCCAAAAATTTCCCATAAAATTAGTGTCATGTGATCTAAAACTATAATTATTGGTAATCCATGCAACCTAACAAGCTATGTGAAAAATAAATTTGTAACATATGTGGCATGATTGGTATTTTCTAGGCTATAAAATGAGCCATTTTTGAAAATATAGCAACAACCACAAATATATAATCTATACCTCTCCATGTTCTTAGAAATCCAGGCACAAAAATCATGCTTACATCATCCTATGGTTTCTCCAGTATGGGTAATGGATAATATATACTTGTATTTTGACTACCTCCTTTGGCACATTGACAAATTTGACATCCTTGCACAATTTTTCTATTTTTTTTCCCCATCATTGGCCAATAATACCTTTCACTAAGTTTTTCCATGGTCTTATCAACTCCAAAATGTTTTTCTAAACAACCAAAATGCTTTTATCTTATTAAAATTTTCCTCATCAATCCTCGAGGTATGCATAACTTTTGTTCTTTGAATATCAATTTGGATCCTATATAAAATAATCCATGCATGGTGTCATATCCACACTAGTAGGCTGCATACATGTTGTCTACATATCCTCAAATTCCGAATCATGTTTGTCTAATGGTGTAGGTGCACCCTAGCAAGAATATGCCTCCATGAGGAAACTTCAAGTTTTTTATTTAAAAATGATGTCCTAATGTTGTAATAAGGTAGATTATACCATTTTTAGTATTTTTTAGGTCATAGTTAATCATTTTGAGGTCATTGCATACATTATGTAAAAGTTGCAAAATTTGACAAAATGTTGTCATAAGCAATATTGTAAAAATGCAATCTTAGGGAAGTTGAAGGGTCATTGAAGCTTAAAAGTTAGTTTTGGGTGTTTGGACACTTGGAATGGAATTTAATGAGTTTATAAGTGCCTTTGGAAGCCTCTCCAATTTTGAGGAAGGTTGGGGGAATGAATGTATAGATGAAAATTCAATGAAAAAATATTGTTTTTAGTTAATTTCCTGCATTTTCTTGGTTTTCAGGCCATTGCACGGCCATATTCTATGTTGAACCCACTTCTCCATTGTACGTGATATCCCTATGATTCTACTTTATTATGCACTTGGTTTCATTTAAATCCATTAAGTATTGAGAAAGTTATGGTCAATTTTCTCCAGGCGGGTAGAAACCCTAATCTAGGGTAATAGGGTGCATTCAAAATTGTGTTTTTCAAAATTTAACCATTGAAAATTGATATAAATTGGTCTAGAAGGAGTTTTATATGTGTTCTAAAATATTTCAAAGTTGCAGAGTTTGAAGGCTTGGTTTTGGGCAGTTTCTGCAAAGCCTTAGGTTTGTAATTTGCATAATTTTTTTGGAAATTGATAGTGTTTAGTGAAAAAATTATGTTTTGATGATGTAAAATGCATTCCACTTGGGTGAAAGTGTTTTAGAAGGATGATCAAGTGTGTTTATATCCCATTTCTTATAAGGTTTGGTGGAATAAAGGATTTTGGGTTCATTTATATGCTGATCTTTCATGCCAGACTTATGACAGTCCTATTTTGGAGTTTAAATTGAAGGTTTAGAATAGGTGTCTGATGAATTATTATAAATAAAGCTTGGATAATGGTATAACCATGTTGTGCAAACATATTTACACTTATTTGAGGTATTAAGAAGGAGGAGTGGGCTTGGAAATGTGAAGTTGTTTATTGATGGGGTCTAAATACGCCTAGTTGTGGATTTGGGGTAGTCTACTTTTGAAAGTCTTTATATTTGAGATGTTATTGTTGGAGAAAGGGTTTGGGCCAGTCTTTTTAATGTTGTCTAAGGTGATTTGTGGAATCAATAAATGGTTTTGAGTTTTTTTCTCAGTTTGGATGCTTTGAATCAATAATTTGTGAAGGAAAGGTGAGTCCTAGTTGCAAGGACAAGCAAGTTTTGGTTGAGATTTTGTCAAGTTGACTTTGGTTGAGAGTTTTGTGCTCCTACATTTTCATCAGATAACTCCTTCATAGCATCAAATATAACTACTTGAACTCTCATTTCAATCAATAATTTACTACTTACTCAAAGAATCCACTACTTTGTTTGAACTCCTATTTCAATTCTTAAGAAGAAAAGTATAGACTTGTAGGAATTCAACCCACTTCATGTGTCATTGGTTAATCTTGGTTTGGCTATTTTAATAAATTATAAAGAATGATGATTCATGTAAAGCATAAACTCCTTAGGAAGCAAATAATGTTGCCACTTCTTCAAAGCTCAAGCACTATGGCATATAAAAGTTGATCATAAATGAAATATCTCTTCTTGGTATCATTAATATTTTCACTAAAGTATGCAATCACTCTACCCTCTTGGCTGAGAACGGATCCTATGGTTGTCCCACCCACATCACAATCTACTTGATTTTTTTTATAAAACCATGTAATGCCAACATTGGTTCCTCAATGAATTTCTTCTTCAAGAGCTCAAAACTCATATCCACTATTTCTATCCATTTAAAATCCTTTTTATCTCCCTTTATGGCTTTTGTTAAGAGAGCATATATCCCACTAAAGTTTTGAATAAATCTATGGTAAAAGATAGCTAAACCATGTAAGCTTCAAACCTCGTGCAAACTCCTAGTTATATGTCATTCTATTATTTCTCATACCTTTTCTAGGTATATTTGCAACTCTTGAGGTGAGATGACATATCCCAAATAGACCAATTTCTCCTTCATAAAATTACATTTTTTAAAGTTTACAAAAAAAATTTCCTCCTTGAGCCTTTGCAAGGCCTACCTAGTTTGTAAAATTTTTTATTCCCTACTATTGCTAAAAATTAGAATGTCATTAAGACAAACAATTACAAAGTTTCTTAGAAATATGTGTAATAATTTTTTTTGTTATTCATGATCTTGTAAAGTGTTCTCCATATGAGAATTAGAAAATATTTCATTATCATCAATTTTGGGTAGCTATTTTAGGGTTTACATGAGCACACCCTTACAAAGGAAGGTTTCTACTAAGTAGCTTGTGGCATGAACAAGGTAATATGGCTATGAGAGATAGAAAGATGAAGCAATATAAAATGCTCAAAAATATTTAAAAAAATTAGAAAATCAATAAGAAATTAAATTTAAAACTAAAATCCTAGAAGTGAATCCAATGGTGGGTTAGGATGGGCAAAAGTTGAATCAAAAGACCTACATAATAAGTTATGGGCCACAAGTAAAAAAAAAAAGCAATTTAGAATAATCAAATAAATATATTTAAGTACTTAGCTCTAGAACTGATGATGAATACATGTTGTCGATGTCATGATAATTCCATTGGAATGTCATTTATGTGATATTTAAGTGTGTCAACATGGTGTCGAGGGATAATGTTGAGGAATATGTTGATTCAATAGCTGATCATGTTCTCCTAGGTCAAACCCTTTTGGTGGGTCTCATTAATGATGATGAATAATATTAAGGAAACCTACATAGACATGTAGATGTCATATATAACATGACATAAATTTGATTCTTTATTTCCATTAAAAAATTTAGTGCACTCTAACGATTCTCCTTATGGTTGCATATTATTTTTTAGATATCAATTAGTTACACATTGAATGTTTTTAAATATGATGACATAGGTTTATGTTGGACAAACTTTTGCTTTAAGCCAATTCATAGGATTTAATGAAAAGGAACAATAAAGATAGAATTTGAATGCTTTTAATTTGGGGTCATTTTCTTGCACCTCGAGATTCAACTAGGTCAATGCCACATCACTCAAAAATGAACTAGATGGATAGGGTGTTGATCTCAAGGTAAGGAGCAAATATATAGAAAGTCTATCAATGAATACATGTGATTAGAATAGATAAAAATCAGTGCATGAAAAATGATGCGAATAAGAATGAAATATAGATAAATAAAGATCCGCACATAAACTAAACCTTACATAAAAATAGATCATTTATAAATTTACATCTACATTAAACCATTCCATTAAAAATAACACAATACTTATAAAAAACAATATGAATATTTCAATTTCAGTATGACATTTTTTTATATTTGATGCTAACTAAAATAAAATATAACTACGGACACTTAAATAAACTTTGAAACATTCTACAACTATACTTTCTTATGCATGTTTATAGACTAAT
Organism: Sequoia sempervirens; assembly: GCA_007258455.2. Lineage (NCBI taxonomy): Eukaryota > Viridiplantae > Streptophyta > Pinopsida > Cupressales > Cupressaceae > Sequoia > Sequoia sempervirens. The sequence goes on along the minus strand of VDFB02146381.1, from coordinate 4,122 downwards.
TGCATGCCTACCTTAATGGACTAAAAAAATCCTTAATGTATAGACCAATTGCTTCTTTATCTTCCAATGAACTTCTGGACTAATTGCTTCTATATCTTCCAATAAATTTATCTTGAACTTCACCCTTTATACTTTAAAGGATTAAGTCCAACCTATGGTGGTTCAAGAAATTGGATTGATTACATCACCTTTTTTAATTTTATTTCTTTTCATCTACACCAATGTTGTTTTTATATACTTTTGTATTTTCTGGTGTTGTTAGTTGGTCTGTTGTCTTCCTTGTACTAATCTCCTAATATTATATGCCATGACTTTTGTATTTTATCATATCAGTAAATGGAAACAACACAAGATGCAGAAGTCAAATGCACCAACAAACATTATGTAAATAGCCGGATTAACGTTCACCTACTCTGTCTGCTTTCATAAAGTGAATTGTTCCCCTATCAAATCAGGTTTCCTTTATTTCTTTGTAATTGTCTTCAGCAATGTTCTTTGTCTTCTACTTTTAATATAGAAGATGATACGGTGGACTGACTTCTGCCATTCGAACCATATAATGTCCTTTATTTCTTACTAAGTTTTCCTGCCTTCTTTCAGACTCCTTCCAATAGTGATAATTTGAATAAGAGTGATTAACTACATAAATCAATTAAACCTTCTTGAGTTAAGACTTTCCCTGCTTCTTAAACCTGAAACATTTCCCTACTGTGTAGACCCTCATTCTGAATCTTTTAGCAAATTATAGTTACCAAATTGCCCACCTAGCTTTGGATGGATAAAGTTGAGCTTTGACGGGGTTGTTAAGTGCTAGTTGCATTGTCTGTGTAAGATTGGATCAAACAATGAAGCCTAACCATGGGCTCCTCTTTTCAACCTTAAGTTTGAAATTAATATGGTCTAAACTTAGTTTAGAGAGAAGGTGATTTGTTGGAAGTTGTAAATATATTAAGAAAAAAATATTTTCAACTGGAAGATTATAAATATTTTAAAATAGTATCGTTCATTCTCGATTCTTTAGCGAAATTCACCATTCAATAAGTTTTATAGAGAAGCCAATCAAATCATGCCATTGATCACAAGGATGTTTACATTATACACATTAGGCTAATGTTTGGGATGCCTTATACAATAATAATGAATTTGAAACATTCTGTATTAGAAAATTTATGATTACTCATGGTTATATTGTCATGATTTTATATAGTTTATGGCCAGCCAAAGGAAGTTCCATACATATAAGACCTTCCACTATGTGTAATTAACCCTTATAGATGAACTAAACTCTTCATTGAAGAAATTTTTCATGATGCTCATTGAGCAGATTGTGAATGGAAAATCATGTTGCTAGGTATTTAAATCTCATTGTTGCTCACCCTAGTGGAATAATAAGTAAATATCTTTAATGAATTCCAAAAAAATCATGTCATTGGTTTAATAAGTTGTAGTTGGTAGGCGACTTGAGATTACTACATTTAGAAATAGATTACAAGATGAAGGATTGCATAGGGGTTAGGTACTCCATACATGTCATGGACTTGTTAGATGATCATATTGCTTCCCTCTGTAAGATATTTGAGAATAATGATATATATTTTCAATTCTATAATTTGGGGATGGGACAAGGCACATTTTTCCTAGAAATGTTGGCTACATTTGAGAAGGTATCAAATAAGAAATTTCTTCTAAAATTTGTTGATCATCAAACTAGATATTTTGAAAATATCTATAGAGAACATCAAGAGAATGAATTAAAGTGGAAATTAATTGCATGGTAGAACTTTATTTATATAGTGACCATTGGAATACTAACAACCCTAATATGTGTTCTCAATATATCATGGACTTGTATTATTACAACTATCACCCTTGTAGTCCTTAATTTCATAGATGCTTATCGCTCTTGAAGGTTTCTTATTCTCTTTTAGTATCATTCTTGGGTACATGTTTATCATAGTATATGAATCCAACAAGAATAAATTACCAAGTGCATTGTAGAATTTTGTTGAGCCTTATGCACAAACTAATAACATGCTTGGGTTAATGACCATCAATTACCATATAAGTCACAAGTTTTACAAATTGAGGTTATAAATGTGACTCTATTCTTGGATTTAAATAATTGGTTACAAAAATAATTCATATATACCTCCTCATTTTTAAATAAAAGGATTTAGCTATTGGTTGGGAAACATGAAACTTTTCATTCTTACAAAGTGTAAAGAAGCAAGGGAGTCATAGAGCTCTCTTTTTTTAATTGAATAAATAACAATGGGATAGTCATAGAACTAGTATATTGTCTCTTTATGTTGTAGATTACTCATGTATATAGTTTTCATCCTTTCTAGTATATGTGGAATTAAGATGTTTTCCTTTATGCAACCAGGATGAAATTATAAGTAGTTTATAGTGAGATATGGAAACCCTTGTAAGTGTATCTTCTTGTATGTTAGATGGAATTATTTCTTTAACACCCTAGTTGTATCTTTCATATTTAAATGTTATTACTTAGGAATCAAATCTTGGTATTGGATAATTTTCCTTGTGTAACCTTTAGTTATCTTTTTCATTTCTATTTTAGTTTATTTTTCTTTCTCATTTTTTGGCGAAAAGCAATAACCAATAATTATATTATATGAGAAATCTATTTACCAACAAATTTTTGGTGACTCCTCTAGGAAAAATAAAATATTGATGCATCTTTAATATCCAAAAAATTGAAAGTACCTCGAGCCAAAGATAGAAGTTGGCAACTTTATTTGAAAAAGTGTGAACCTAGAATAATGGCCTAGTCTCAAGGAAGACATTTATATCTCACATCTATGGCTGATGTTGATGTTGAAATTGATGAAGATGAAGATTTATCTAGATATAAATCTCAATAAAAAAATACTTGATGATACTAAGTATTTTTGTTTTAACTTCTATGCTAATATGCATTTCCAACCAAATATACACCCCTCTTTATGTCAAACCTTGTAAATATCTAAACAAACACACATGAAAGAAAGTTGTTTCCTTGCTAGTAACCATGTTGGTCATTATCATGAAATTACAGTGTCAAAAGGGATTCATACAGTAGAAATTACAAGAATCATTGAGACAAAATAAAGGCATATTTTTTTTTAGGTTGAAACAAGTCATCTACATAATGAGGATAACAACATGCATATAAAAAATGAGGTTAGCCAAAGCCCCTGTTACAAGTAATTTGTTAGCTACTAAAGGTAAAAAAGTTGTTTCCATCTTGGATAAGGAAGAGGATGCTTACAAGGATGACAGGTGATTTCCTCTATCATTCTAAGGATATATTTGAGGATGACAAGCCTAGTGAGGACCGAGAGGAGTATTTACATATTGAGCTTGAGAAAGAGAAATGTGAGGATGTTGAGGTGGAGCATTGTGATGATGCTGAGAAGGAGAAATTGTGTAAAGAAGAAAAGGATGAAGATGAAAAGGAAATTAAAGATGAAGGTGAAGAATAGGACGATGAAGAAGGAAATGAAGATGGAAACTTGAAGGAGGATGAAGAGTTAATCTCTATTCCTTTGGAAAAACAATAGAGATGACATAATTGAGTGTGAGAAGCACTTTCCCACATCTATTTGAACATAGTAGGAGGCCCTGCAAATGAAAGTAAAGGATATGGAGAGTAAGATGAACTCCAATAGTGGCTATGAAAAAAATTAGAGAATAGAATCAATCCTCCAAAATCTTATTTTTTTCATTGAGGGCATTATGTTGAAGGTTGTGATGGGGACTATGTTAGATAAATACAAAATCAATAAACAAAGGAAGAAAAAAGAAAGGACAAAGAACCTCAGTTGGTTAAAACCAACAATAAGAAGGGGAAAAAGTTCCAAGTCAAAGAGGATTGGGAGGAGTCGCGAGATGCTCTATTGGATAACTGGAACCTGATCAAATAGTCATTTTTGGCTCCTGGGTATTGCTTCCTTCTTGTAGTTGGTGGTGTTGTTTCTTGTTCTATTGGTTTTTTGGTTTTTTATTGTGTTGTTTTTGACAGGCTTGTGTGCCTAATTTTTCTCTTGGTGGCCTATGTTCCTCTTCTCTGGTTTTTCATTTTTAAGTTGTTAATTGTTTGAACTTTGGGATTAGGGCCCT
>VDFB02146380.1:0-40671 GCA_007258455.2 Sequoia sempervirens | reverse complement strand
TGTACTCAAGATTATTTCAATGGGAGAGATGATTTTGATACTATAACTAGCAATTCAACATTGTATTCAAAGTATTGATATGAAAATAGCTCATATAATATGCTATTGATAGAGTTTAGGGATGTTGGATCAAGGGATAGGATTTATTGGAGAGATCAATGCATGAGATTGGTTGTGAGGTTTGTATCCATGAGAAACCTCCAATTGGATCCTTGTAATTGGTGTAAAATATGATTTACATGATCTAATGGATTTGAACAGTCGAGATATTCTTGAAAAAAGTTAGATGGTAAGGATAAAAAAGGGCTCTTTTTGGAAATCCAAAAAGTATTTTTTATGATTTATGTCAAGGATTTGGAGTTTCTAGATTGAATAAGAGGAATTTAAGGAGAAGTGGGAAGCATGGGTCCATGCACATGAATTACATGTGAATGTTTGACTTGTTTTAAGGACGCATTAGGAAAATGAAAGTGGATTTATTAGTTAACTAACTAGTTTTAATCAACTAATTGTTTGAGGGGGGAGGAGAATTAAATAAATAGACTATTTATTTAATTTTTAGAAATTAGGGATATCACTTGGGAAAAATTAATTAAATAACTGCTAAATTTGTGTAATTAAGTTTATATTGTAGAGGGAAAAGGGCTAGAATGATCAACATAATTAAATAAATGATTGAAATTTATTTAATTGGTGCTAAGAAGATGATTGGGAAGGCTACTTAATACTTGAAGGGGATGTATGCAAGATTAATCAAGTGTGGTTAGCATGTGGATGATTTTAGGTGTCTACAACTACAACTAAAAGAACTTTAGAAAATAAATAGCACATTGAAGTATAATTACATAACACGTAATTAATCTAGGAAAACTCTTTTGAGGAAAAACATTGTAGCAAAGATGTTGGTGTATTTTTATATTATTCAATAAAATACAATTATAATACTATATCAAAGATCTCTAGGAACCATGTCTATAAAACTTCAAGTAACATAACCTTCCTATAAAGACAAGTGATAAATCATCAATCCAAAGCATCCAATTTATAGGATAAGAAAAATAAGAAACCATCAAATGGTAAATAATAAACCATGGGAAAAAACCACCAAGAGGTTAGGCACTCAAATCTTAATATTTCAATGACCCATTCTATGGTGGGTCTCTAGGTTATTTTTAGAATGTGCTCTTCTACATAAAAAGGGTGTGTTAACTTCATCCATAACTTGGGTGCTCCATTTTGGCTTCATTATCTACATTTAAATATGCTTTATGATGCATCATAACATTCATAATAAATTGGTCACTAGTCACAGTTAAAATTGTAGATCCCTCTTACATGCTCTTAAATATGTCAAATGTTGGGAATTAAGATGTCTCAACCTTGGAAATTCCTAAGTTATTTATTTATTATTATTATTTTACATTTTCTCATGGATAATATCATTTTTGTTATTAAATAATTGTGCTCCATCAAAAGGGGCATGAGATTTTGAGTTGGCACTTTTGCTACATGTTGGTGCCTTGAAAAATAAGTTATTAGTTGTCAAAAGATGCCCACTTAGTGGATAACATGGAAAGCCTATTTTTAAGGATGTTATGACAGATTCTATGACAACTGTAAGGGCTAAAAGTGGGGGATATTATTTTGGACGTGAGAATCATCTATGACAAGCATAAGAGAATCTTTGCACAGCTATTGATGGCTTATGATGCATGTAAGAGAATCTCCTATTTTATAGGGATTCTTATGGTATCTTGTAAGAAGGTGTAATGTCATGTAAGAGACCATGTTTAACGTGTAATGGATCAAATGGATTTTTACCATGGTATTTCCAAACCTTGTTTTGACCCATGGTAATGTTTTATGGTGGTATTTTGAGCCCCCATGAGTCTATATATTAAGGGGTTGAGTTGGAGACACTATGAGATGTTTTACATCTACACAAATGTTGTCAGATTGAAGAGGAGTTAGAGTGGATGTATTGTAAACATATGTGTTGTTAATACAAGCTATTAATCTCTTCTTTGGTGGAGTTTTTTTTCCCGAAAAGGTTTCTCCACGTTAAACACTATGTTATGTGTTGTGCTTTCAGTTCTTCGCATTTCATTGTTATAGCTGTTTAAATCTCCATATGGTTTACACTGCATAATCTAGTTTACAGTAATCTGTTAAAGCTTCCATTATTGTTATTCCTTTACTATTTTTCAAACAATATAATCATCATAATATCTTTTACATATCAACTTGTTACACACATCCTATATTACATTACATAGAAAATAATGCCAACTCAAAGTGGGCCATTTTTTTCATGAGGACACAATAGTTAAATATAAACCACATAATAAATTAAATATTATTTTACAAGGTGTAGGAAATTTGAACTCAGTGATTTGTTGACGATCATAGTAGAATGATAAGAATAGATCTAAAGCCTTTGAAACTTAAAAGAATTTTTAGATTATTTAATTGAAAATGGTGGAGATTTTACATTATTTTTAGGATTACCTCAGTAAAAATAAGATTAAGCATGGTCTTTTTATTTAAGGCTCTTGACAAAATGGCATGGTTGAAAGAATGAATAAAAATATCATGAATATGGCTAGAGCGATGTTATTTTTCAAAGGAATAAAGTTATATTTTTGGGTATAAGTGTAGGAAAAACGTATTTATCTTCATAAGAGATCTCCCCCATTAATGAAACATCTTAGGATTTTTTACTCCACCTAATATGCTAAGAGAAATAAGTTGGACCACTAAAGTCGTAAATGTCTCTTTGTAGGTTATTTTGATTCCTCTAAGGCATGCCAATTTTGGGATGAAACCAATACTAAATTTCTTATTGTTTGTGGTATTATATTTGTTGAAACCTCCAAATATATCTCTAGTGTTGAAGGACAACTAATTCAATTTTAAAAATTTTCCAAGTTTGTCCCTTGAATAAAAAATCCTTGTAAAATTCCTCACTTTAGGAGGGGGGTAATTAATTTACAACCACACTTAGAATCTCCACCTTAGGATGTTGAAGAAGTAATCATCTCTCATGAATAACTTTAGAGTTCATCGAATGAAAATAGGATTTAAGAAACTTCATAACATCAATTAGGACATGATGAAACTTTTGATTAGGAAGTGGAAGCACTAATCATTCAATCTAGATCTTTAATAAAGTGGGAAAAAATATGGTAAACCCTTAAATAATTAAGATGATATAATTCGTAAGGTAGGAACAATCTAATTCCTCACAAAGAAAGACAATAAAATTAATCCAATGAACAAGTTAATATTACAATGAACAATCTAAGTTCCATCCATTTTATATACATCTCCAAATCTCAACCATTATATGACACTTGTCACATGACTACAACTTTGATCCAAATCCTCATCCTCATTCAATCCTAGCCATCAATTAATTAAAGAATCTTGGCCCTTGATTTCTCTCATGAAAATTTATAAATAAGAGGCCTCACATCCCATTTGAATATCTCTTCTTATTCTACTATTATGTTGCTACATTTTCTATCTAATTCTTCTATAGCCTGGCTAATCTTCCATTATTTTATTCTCATGTAGATCCATTTAATCTATCATCATATCAATCCTCTCATCATGCTACTGGTTTTATAAGAAACCACATCCCATCAATACATCAAAGAAGCACATCAAGAGAGTGTTGGGTGCAATTCTTCTTCAAGCTTAATCCAAGGAGATATGAGTGAAAAAGGTAAAAGGTTTCATTATTACATTTGAATCTTTATCTCATTTCCTTTGTTAATTTTTATTATCTTCATTTTGGCATGCTCATGGGGCCCCCACCTCCATTTTAATCTCTTTTTGGTGATTTTATGTTGAGTTTTTATCGCAGATCCCATCTCAAGGCTTCTGATTGTTTTTTTGTGCTACGTTTTGTAAATCAACACTTGTATTCTATAAATTAGATCATGCATTTTGCAAATCAGCGCTTGTTCTACAAATCAACACTCGCATTCTATAAATCAACACCTACATTTTACAAAGCAACACCTTCATTCTACAAATCATCATGTATGTTCTGTAAATCAATGCATACATTATATAAATTAGTGCCTACATTCTACAAATCAACGCTTACATTTTGCAAATAAATTCCTATGTTCTATAAATCAGTGCCTACATTATGTAGTTCAACACCTCTATTTACTATTACATGGCTCTTGTGTTTTTAATAGCTACACTTGAGAGTTGGGATTTTATTTATAACTTCTTTTTTGGTTGTGGTAGTTCCTTTTCCAGGTAAATTTTTGTTTTGCAAGTTCTCTATTATGTTTTCTGCACATATTAATCTTTTCCTAGGGTTTTCAAATTTTGTAAGATTTAGTGGTTGTTCAGGGTTTGCTTTAGTATTCCTTAGATTTTTCTACTAATCTTTTGTTCACATGTTTATTCAAGTTTTATGAGGTTTTTTGTCGATCTGTAGTTGTAGGTTGTTGTCTCCTACCCTTTTTTTTGCAAATTTTCTAGATTCTCAAGTGAAGAAATGCCTTTATAGAAGGAAAAAATGCCTTTGTCTCTTAGGTATAACACTTTTTGTGCTTTTTTACTTAGTATTTTTGTTTCACCACCTATGTTTCACAAAATAGCACCTTTGTTTCATAGATCAACACCTGTGTTACACAAATCAACTCCTATATTTCATAAATAATCACCTATTTTTCACATATTAGCTCTTGTATTTCACATATTAGCACCTGTACTTCATAGATCAACACATGTGTTTTATAGACCAACACTTGTGTTGCACAAAACAACACTTGTAACTATTTTTTTCCTTTATAATTTTTAGGGTTTTACTTGTGGCTAACCTTCTTTTGATCTATTAACCTAGTGGTGCGACTTGTTTATGCTTGTCAAAGAGAAAAAATAAAAGGAAACTACTAACATTTCTACATCCTTTTACATTAAAATCTCTTGATTATTCTAAAAAAATGACAAGCGGGAACCAACTATATCCACATTGTCCACTCTATCACATAATACAAGTCTTTGCCACATTTTGGATGATATTTTTCAAACAACTAGTAGCTTGAATAAATTTTAATTCCTTTGCACTCTTCAAAATTATCACTACACCACCCTCCATCCTCCCTATCACCATCACACATGCCTCCTATCATATCCAAATGTCCTTATATCATTTGAGGCCCTTATAAATCCTAATGACCATATACATCCCTTATTAAAATCTCTCTTGTTTCTCTTGGGTTCTCCTTGTCCCATATTCTCTCCATCTAGCCATAAGCCTCTATTTAATTAACTCCTTGATTGACATTTCAATCATCCATCACATTTCCTTTAAACTTCTAATATGTTTGAAAGATATGTTTTATAGAAATCTCACTCTTCTCTTACCTTATTATATAAAATATTTATCAATATTAATAATATAAGGTCCAATAAGTTTCAAATTTGAGTTAGATGTAGGTTGGATTTAAAATATCAAATAGGTTTTGAGTGGGAATTTCCTAGGAGGAGCAAAGTAAGACAAAGATGACAAGGATGAAGATGTTGGTGTTGAAGAAGACACAGTTGGGGGGTTGGAGGAGAATGGAACCATATGATCATTGAAGATGAGGAGGAAAGATTGATTTACATTTGGTTGTAGGCCTAATATTTTTCAAATTAAAAGGCTTGTAAGAAGTTGTATTTGAGTGATTTATTTATAGTGTGAAGGAGACTATTATTTATTTAATCATTTCCACCATATTGAAAGGTTTTTTATGCGATAAGGTTTTCTCCTCCTACCTTACCCTACAAAATATAATGGAATAGTTATGGTGAGTTTTGAGGTATGTGTGGTTGTTTCAACCCCTTCTACCCCTTTGGCCTTTTTTCCTATGGAATCGTCATATTTGAACACATTGATGGACATGTGGCTACCATTGATAGTCTAGAGACATTTTATGTTCAAATAATGATGGTGTTGGGTGTTGAGGTATTTTTTGTCAACACTTGGCGCTTAAGAAGGATGGACGTAATAGGTCATTGGTGCTGCTAAATATGGATGTCACCATTTCTAGTAGTGGTTATACTTAGCATAGGTCATGGGTTAATGTTTATTTTGGTAAATAGGGTGTGGCTTTGCTCATTTCCTTGGAGCTAGTTGGGGAGGGTCAAAATCTTTCTTTTTGGATTTTGTTGTTGATATAGTTGCCTTGAGTATTGACTTTCCCTCATTGGGAGGTTTTACGGGTGATACCATCATTGCTACTTTTAGGAATTAGGCCAAAATAAAATGATATTCTTGTGGCCATTTTGAGATCGTGACTATGGTGAAAGGCTTCTTTTTTATCTCTTTCCCGAGTCATGGAGATTGTGCTTGAACCTATTTTGGTGGTCCATGGTTTATGAGAAAGTTTGAGATTTTATTCAAGAGGTGGGCTTCTAGCTCTGATCTTGAAAAGTAAAGCATCAATAAAATTTCATGTCTAGGTGGAACTTCTAAGCTTGCATTTGGAATATTGGGACCTGAGAAGGTCCTGAAATTTATTACCTTTTTAGTTTTTCAACTCATTCTTTTTAATTTGGTGGCCATTTATATGAAATGTTTGTTGTTTGTTAAATTTCATGTGTACACAAATGTATGTAAGGTGCTTCCATATTCTATTATCACATCCTCCAATTTAGTTGATTGGGTGTAACATGTTGTATATGATAACTCCTCAATTATGTATAAAAAATTCCTTATGGTTGGCCACTCCACCTTTGGTGCTTGGTTAAAAGTAGTTTTATTATATTGGGAAGAAGAATGATCTCATCATGTTTGATCATCCTTGAGGTGATGTGGTACCTCTTTCGCATATTGCTACTATGAGGGATGACTCAAGTGGATTGTAGGATACTTATTCATAGAAATAAGGATAAGAGAGAGGAGCCCCACATTGAAAATGCTTATATCCCCTCTTACATGCTCCAACCCTTGCCCAATGGGCCTTAAACTAAAAGGGATCAAGGGAAAATGAAGAACAATATTGATCATCCTATGGTTTCTTTTAAGGTTGGATCAACTTCTAGGGATGTGTTAGGACTCAATTTGATAGTGCCCAATTTTGCTTGAGTTTGAGCCCCCTTGTGCTTTAGGCATCATTTTACCCATCACCTATAACTAATCTTAGAAATATTTTAATGGGCCCACCTTTGTAAAATTTTCTTAATTATTATTATTTTTCATCCTCCACTTCCTTATCAGATCCTAAAAGTTACAAAAATCGTAAAAAATATCTAAGTTTAGGACTGTTTTTGTCACTTTTTATTTTTTTGTGGAGTTGGAAACTTTATGCAGACTATCAAATGTATTTTTCTCATCCATGTGTTGTCCTAACCATTGATCCTACATAAAATCCCCACAAGGTCTCTTGAGTCCTTCCCCCTTTCCATTTTCTTTGTTTCTTCCTTTTGTGATTTTTTGAGGGATATCCAAACTTTCCTTTTCTACTCCATTTCCTTCACTTCCCACCTCTAATTCTCTAACTTTTTTTGCATCATTCTCAATCCCTCCTAAAAAAAAAATTCCCACCTTCATATATCTAAAATTTTAGTTCTACATCCTTTTCCTATACTATTCTCCCACACCCTCAACTCGCTCATTCTCATCCAGTTGCAAAATTTTGATGGAATTTTGGAATTTCATCCCCATATCCAATTCCCACCTTTAGCCCCATGCTAAAAATCCACACATCTCATCCTTCCACATTTTCTCACTTCCCCTCAAAACCTTTCTTGCAAAATTTTAGTGGACTTGAAAACTTCCATTCTAATGTCTTGTCTTGATGGCTACTTCCACATCAAATTCTCATATTATTTTCCAATTCCTTTTATATAAATATTTCATCTTGTGCATAGTTCAAGTTAAACTCTAGATATCTAATTTTTCACCCAGACATCATGTTTTGATGTCCAACTTTGCATCTTTCTCTCGCATTTCTCCATATTATTTTCTTTTCTTATTTTCCCTTTTAGTGGAGTTTCAATTACTTCCAAACTTCCATTGTTATGTCGTCCCACAACAAAACCCCACATCTCCCATTTTAATCTCTCAACCTACATCAAACTTCCACATTTCTTCTTGTTCACCTCAACCACTCCCCTAACCTTCCCAGGATGCTATTAATGACCCTATTTAACTCTATAAGGTTCTTTGTATAAAAAACTATGCATCCCAAAGACACAAATTTTCTTACAATATCAAGAGTGGCTGATGAAAGCAACTATGTTGGAATTAATTCAATGGTAGTTCCAAATTCAACTAGTCTTCATGCAAGTTCTAGTTGCTCAATCAATGAATTTCATAAGATTTTAACTTGTTTCACATGCCACATTTATGATGTAGATTTTTAAGTCCAATTCCCACAAGTAACTGAATGGTTGAACAAAGCGCTATATATACCATTTTTTTATAAAAAAGGTTGATCATTTCTATGTTTTCATATGACTACAAGTGTTAAGGTTTGTCTAGGGTTTCAACTCTTGCAAGTCTAGTAACCTATAAAGTAGCATATTTTATAAATAAAAAAGAGGTAGTAAGTTCGTAACTAAATGTCTCCTTGGTCATTTCTAGATCTTCAAGGAAACTTATAAGTGACACATTGTGATTGATTTTCTAGTTTAGGGTTTCCTCTTATCACATTTGTTGGTATGATTGTAATAAGGATTTGATATGTGTCAACATTTTAAATTATTGCATGCATTGTTTGTAATGGTATCTTTTTTTATTGTATATGTATTTATGGGGTTTGGAGAGGGATTATTAAGAATGTTTAATTATTTGATATCATATCTTTGTTGTTATTTTAATATGTTATTTATTTTGATAAACTACGACTTAGTAACCTAATGAGTAAGGTTTTGATCCTAGAAATTTACGATCCAACACACACCCAAAATATATATATTCAACATTGTGTAGAATCACTTAACATTGCAAGGATTTCTAGGTTTGTTGTCAAAAATATTCTAAGTACATACCTAGGTTTACCCCTTCTAAATAAGAAGAAATTAAGTGTAGAATGGAAGGTGATGGTGGACAAATACCAAAACAAACTTTCCTCCTAGAAAGAGAAATAGTTATCACTAGTGGGTAGAATCACATTACTAAAAGCCTCTCTATTTGTTATCTCAATATATATCATGTCTATCAAGTTCAAATTTGGGAATGAGTCCTTGAAGAATAAGTTTGGGTCTAGGGAATTTTTAGGTATATCACCAAATTTTAGGTATGACACATTTTGATGAATATTAAATCACTCTTTATTTTAAATGTTGCAATTTTGGATGCAACTAGCATACCTATCTTTAGAAAAATCTATGCAAAAGATATCAATAGATATTATTCCATAGATGCCTATTTCACTTAAATCCCAAATAAATAAAAACTTATTTTTACCAAATTTGTGATTTAAGCTTAACACATTCCTTAAAAATGATATTTTTTACATGGATCTTTCTAAAGATAGATGTGCTAGTTTACTATTTATTTGTGTATTAATTAATAAAATCAGTTATATTTATCTAGGGTCCAATTAGAATGTTAACTAATTTTTACCACCTAAATTAGATTTGTAATTTAAGTGAAATTGATATCTTGAAAATAATCTCAATCTACATCTTTTACATAAATTTTTCTAAAGATAAATATTCTAATTTATTATTTACTTATGTATTAATTAATAAACTAAATTATTTTATCTAAATAAGTAATTAGAATGTTAATTTATCTTTTTCCATCTAGATTGAAATAAATGTTGTAAAGGGATTGTTTGTTTTTTTTTTTTATATTAAGCAAAGCAATAAAAAAATTACAAGGAAACAGCTACTCAGCTTAGTTGAAGTGCAAAGTTAAACATACCCAGCCACAAAGACACATTCATAACAAGGTAGCATGAAGACCAATGACAAACCAGCCAAAAGACAACCAAAAAGACCAAGATTACATATGTTGTATGACATTTTTACAATTGCTAAGTTTATCGTCAAGCTGAAACTTCAAAATCTGATTTTTAATCTGTTGTAGCTGTTGTTTGACCTCTCCATTCTTCTTGCTCAGACCTTGGATCTGCGAAAAAAGAAAAGTCATCTGAAAAAATATATCAAAATAAAGCCGTAGAATACCAGTTACTTTCTACCAGTTACTTGATGAAAATTGTTAGAAAACAGAGCATCACAACTGCTATGTTACCAGAAACGAGAAACAGAAACCGGAACGGTAACGGCAACGTGACGGGAAACGGAATATTTAGAGGTTGCGTATAAGAAACGGAATTTTATATATAGATAATAATAATAACTTCAATTATATATTAAAAATATTGATAATTAAAAAAATTTCTAAAATAATAAAAAAAGACAAAGTTTGAATGATAAAGTGAGGAAGTCTTTAACTCCATCTCTCGCCCAATTAATAATTTATTATTTCAGCACATAACTATTTGATCTTTAAAAAACTAACTAATGTATAACTGTACTAGCTTTATTGTTTTTTAATACTCAACTGCAGAGATTGGTGGATCTGCATGTAATAATCATCTTTAACTGGCTGTATATTGAAGATTTCCGTTGATCTGCAACGTAATGATTATCTTTAACTGGCTGTATACTGAAGATTTCCGTTGATTTCCGTTGAAGCTTTCCGTTGATCTGGTAGGGAAATAAATAAAAAGACCGGCGGCTGTTTTGTTTTCAAAATCCCCTCCGCAACCTTGGAAATGGCTTGGAAACGGCCGTTCGTGACGGGAAACGCGTTTCGGCCGTCGTGACGCGAAACGGCGCTCTCCCGTCACGTTTCTGGTAACATAGCACAACTGTTCTTCTCTACCAACTTTCATAAATAAATTTTATGAGGTGTATGCTACAAAACAAAAACATTTATCTTCTAGATCTGAAAGTGTCAGGCCACTAGATAACATAACAGATGACGATAGAAACGCTTCTCTGCTATAATGGAGCTACTATCACCTAAAGAGTTAGGTCGATAAGATCAGCCACTGCCATGGAGTTCATCCAAACGCTTGTACCAATTGCACTAATGATTATAGTGGAATTTTGTGGTGTAGGACTGACGTCTCTGGCCAAAGCAGCTCTCTCCACAGGACTGAACCATTTTGTGTTTGTGGTGTACATCAATGCTCTTGCTGCTATTTTACTCTCCCCTGTTGCATTCTTCATTGACAGGTAATCTTTACTTCCTTTGACTCCCTGCATTAATAAGCACATTGAGAAATCTGTCTGCACTTTTCCAATGGTATCTACTATCTGCATTTTCTGAGAATACCACAAATAAATTATATGGGTACTAGATGTAATTAGATCTACATTTTAATTTTTTTTTGCTTTCAAATAAGTAAATCTTTTCTCAAATCCATCTGCCTGTCCAATTCTGAAATCAACTCCTGCAAGTACAAAATATGTATCCAGAGATGAAAATAAAAGTATTGAGAGATGAATCTTCCCACTGCCGAATTCCCCAACATAGTTTTGCACTTAAATTTGAGATTTCTGTAGCTTATTTGGTCATAATTCCCTTGTTTATTTATTTTCTGGTTTTCGTTGCAGGGACAAACGACCTCCCCTGACATGGTCTATGTTGGCCAGATTTTTTGTGCTGGCGTTTTTTGGGTAAATATTTGTTATATTGTGGTTGAGTGATCAAAATATCATAGGGCTTTGCTTTCATATAAGTTTCAGTATAATTACAATAGTTAAAAACGGTTCACAAGCCACTAAATGAACTTTATAATCCAACTAAAACAGGAAAATACGCTGTGAAACCATTACCATAACTGAATGCAGAGCAATTATAAATGCTACAGGAAGTGTGAAGTTTAGTATCAGCTTTGATGCCTGATTTGCACTACCCAAAAAGAAAATAACTCTTCGGAGGATCCCAAGATTTAGTTGCAACTGTCTCTGTATTTGTATTTTCTATCTCACAGATGTCCTGAGCCTCAGAGAGCCTGATAAAAATTGAAACCTTTATATAGTAGTCAAGGAATCCAATGAATGGCTGCGGGAAAATTCACCATCAACAATTCACTGCAGGAAAAATTCACTGCCATGACAAATTCACCTCAAGGAAAATTCACCACCAGCAATTCATCGCCGCAGAAAATTCATTCCATTAAAAGTTTGTGATTAATTTTCCGTGGCAGTGAATTGCTGGTGGTGAATTCTCCTTGAAGTGAATTGTCATGTCTGAATTTTCCGACGGTGAATTTTTCGACAGTGAATTGTTGACAGTGAATTTACCTGATGCAGGACTGCCCCGATGAATATATTACAGGTTAAGGATCCTGTTCACCCTGATGCATATGTAACCGAACCTTGGCTGACTTTATAAACGTCTTTTTTATTTGGTAGGGGCTGCTTTCTCTAAAGAATACCATGTTTTGTCTAATTTAGACAATTAGAATATCTTCTTGTAGGGTATTTTAAAGCACCTATATTAAGTCTGTCAAGCCCCTGCGATTGTCTTTTAAAGAGGTATTAGAGCAGCACCATAAAATTTTAGACAACAATTTTAAGCATTTCTTGCATTTCACTCACAGTATTATTCATTGGAGCATGTGGGCTTGTAGGATTACTTTCATGCAGAATTGTGCGATGATAGGTCTAAAGGCCACTTCTGTTGTTCTCGCTTCAACAATGCTGAATTTGGTGCCTGCCATTACTTTCATACTGGCAATAATTTTCAGGTAACACTTGAACAATGCAATGTTACCCACATTAATAATTTTTTCATATATTTAAATTTATTGGTATACATGTATATAAAGAAGAGCAATCCTGCACAGTAAATTGGATTTGTAACTTTCATATAAACAGTGTGATCAAGATTAAACTTTAATTATGGTAAAAATTGGATATTTTTTTATCAGCAATATGTTTAGATCATACTCTATAATTTATATGAAAAAAATGGAGACAAATATATTCACCATAATAGAAATTAATAACATTCTGTTTCCACAGTCTATGATAGATAATAATCAAGATTTCTGGGAAAAACTGTGTGCAAATTTTTACATCAACGTTTCGGATCACACTCCATGATCTATCATCAAGATGATAAGCAGATAGAGAGAAAAAAAAAATTCAGTGCACTCCATGATTCATCATGAAGATGATAAGCAAATAGAGAGAGAAAAATCACCATGGAAATCATCATCCATGATTTTTTTTTCTCTCTCTATCTGCTTATCATCCTGATGATGGATCATGGAGTGTGATCCCAAATGTTGATGTAAAAATTTACACACAGTTTTTTCCAGAAATCTTGATTACTAACCATAATAGAGAAGCCAAATTTTTATATAAAAACTTGAAACACAAAAAATATTTGTTACTATTTTTGTGATTAGTCTCTACACCAAAATCAGATAAATAAATGAACCACTTGACCATTCCATTACCATTATTTCATGACTAATACTTTCCACATTATATGAATACATCTTGGAATTATAAGAACATCTAGATTCTGTTTAATGTTCCAAGTTCAGGCTGGAGAAAGTGCACATACAAAGTTCAAGTAGCTATGCAAAAGTATTGGGAACCCTTATTTCTGTGGGTGGGGCAATGGTTGTCACTCTGTACAAGGGTCCGGCTATAGGAAAGTTTTGGTCTGCAATGCACAATCTGGAGGAAAATAACGTAGACAACACGGATTGGATTTTGGGTTCCCTTTTGTTTGGAGGAGCATGTGTGTCTGTGTCCATATGGACCATAATGCAGGTAAATCAGTTTAACTTCCTCGTTCCAATAATATTTTCCATATGACAGGGAGTAACACAACAACTTTGTATAATCAGGTAGAAACTTACAACAAGTATCCAGCAGAATTGTCAATTGTTGCTTTTACAGCATTATTTGGAAGCATACAATCAGCTGCTGTTACATTTCTGGTGGAACATAATTTAGCTGTCTCGAATTTACACTGGGACATTGAGATCATAAGCATTGTATATGCAGTATGTATTACAACTCAAGAATCAGTCATTCTATAATTTCTTTACATCTCATTTACTCTCTGAGTAAAAGTCTTCCCATCTTGCAGGCAATTATGGGTACAGGTTTAACATCTGTCCTGCAAATCTGGTGCATCCGCAAGAAAGGACCTCTATTTGTGTCATTGTTTAAGCCTGTTAGCGTATTGACAGCAGCCATTGTAGGAGCCACATTTCTTGATGACAAGCTTTACATTGGAAGGTTTTGTATCTGAAATTCTTTCCAAGTAGTTATCCTTTGATTTTGTATGTTTTGGGATAGAATTACAGAGGATGACATTGTTGGGATATCTAGTTTGAACTTACTATAATGGATGTTTCATTTGCAGTGTGGTGGGAGCAATTCTTATTGTTTCAGGATTTTATTTTGTGATTTGGGGACAATCAAAGGAGAGCAATACAGACAGCCATCCAGATCCACAAAAATGTGTCAGCATTGATATTAAACAACCTCTGTTGGGCTGCCAAGCCTCTGACAAATTCCATTGAAAAACTTCTCTTTCAAGATTGCATTTTACTTGAATTAGGTGGTTTCAATTGAATTAGGTGTTGTTTTGATGGAGGTAATCTAAATGATGGAAGTGCATTTAGAAATACTTAATTGTAAGATTTTGAAGGTAAAATTTTCTGTATTATTTAAGTTTTAGTTTAATTATGTTTAGATATGCTAGTAAGGGGTGAAATGTAATGATGTGTCTTAAAAGTATATACAAATCAAACACTTGATATATATTTGAAAGATAAATTTTAAAAAGAAATAGAGAATGTTATAAAACTAGCATACATATATTAAATATTAATATATATAAAATACGCAAATATTAGTTATTTATTTATTTGTTCTTTTTGTTTCATCAAACCTCTTTTATTTGATTTTTTTGTTTCATCAAATCTGTTGTAGTTGCACATGACTTCCACTTGCCTGTCATTTTAAAAAAAAAAAAAAAATCACAAAATAAGCCCTCATAATCTTTGTCATCATTAACATGAAAAGAATTCTAGGTCAGGTCCAAAATTAAAGTATGCCATACCAATATTTGACATCCCAAAACAAACTGTTAAAAATTGAAATATGCCTCTAAATACTGAATGAGAGAGGAATTAAGAAAGGGAAAACAAAAAAGAATAAAAACTCATAGGATTTATTGGCAACAAATCCTTACTGAGCAATCACAATTTCATGATACCCATTATTACATTTTGAAATTTCTTTTTAAATCCTCAGATTATTAGAAACCAATTGAATAAGCCCATCCTTTGGGAGCTAAGTTTATATTTTAGAATAAAAAAATTTGTATAGGGAGAACCATCCTTTCATTCAGTTGTATAGGGAGGACCAACAAATGTGTCTAGATGTCAAATCTTGTCCAAGAGTTATATAACAATCCCCCTTTGCTTTGTTTGACACATATATTGCATCTACTCTAAAATTCAAAAACAATATGAACCTATATCATGAACCCTAACACAAATGAGCAATATCTGAGTTGAAATGTAAAACAACAATCTCTTATACTGCTTTTGAGAAGAGAGTAGATTGAAAGTCGGTATTCAATAAAGTTGAATCAAAGCATAATGATAGGAGTTATTTTATTTTACTTTAGAACTATTTATTTTATTTTATTTATATTGTTTACTTTATTTTAATTTTTTACTTTTATATTAACTTTGAGAAATATAGTAATAGTTTTTATGTAAGTAGTAACAACATGTATAATGCCTATGAGATAATTGGTATGCAAATGCTAATTTCACCATTATAAGAAGATTCTCACTTGATTTTTAGGTAAGATCTAATATCAAATATGGATGGATTATTTCAAGCTAATAGTTAATGTAAATTATTTTATTTTATTTTTGTCTTCTGTTATTATTGGACTTCATCAACATCATAAAAAATCAACATTGTATCCCTTGTTTAAAGGTTGAGCAGAAGTGGGCGATAATTTAAGCTTGCCTAGCAAACATAAGCAGTAGACTATAATCCCCTATATTTTTCTTGAAACTACAATATGATAAACAAATAGATACCCAGCCAAATACAAAGGGCCAGTGCATCTTCTTCTCTTAAATCATACTCTAATAAGCCTGTAATTATCTTGGCTCCAAGAATCACAAATTCTTTTCATTTGAGACTTATTCCCTTCAATTTGGCAATATGAAAGTGTCTTAAAGCTCTATAATATCACAGGCTAATGACAATTATAAGATTTCTAAGATCCAATCGCCTCAGCATGATCCAAACCAAAATATAAAATACATCTCATGTTCAAACAATTTACTAATAAATCCATTGAGATTTTGGTCCAGAGAAAGAAAGAGAAAGTGAGAACATGGCATTACTCTATGGTGTAAAAGGGAAAAAGAGCTCCAAATATACAACAGGTGATCAAAACAATAGTAGATATGTACAATATAAACCAAGAGCTCCAAGCTCCATTGATCTATCGGGTCGATTCCTCTATTCAATCATGTATACCCAATTCATAATCACAACCATCCAATCTTCAAAAACCTCAACAAATTTGTATATCCCAAAAAAGCTCCCCTTAACAATTCATGAGGACCAATCCCCAAGTGCTAAAACTGATTAGAAGTATTCATGACTGTGGTCACATCGGCTTCAAGGGCCTCCATCTGTCTTTCATGACTATTTAGCTTTTCATTTAATGTGGTCAGCTTAGTTTTGGTAATAGTATTTGTTATTTATAAGCAAACAATAAAAAATAACATCAATTACCCATACAACCATTGATTCATACAAACAATTATTCATATAAAAAATCCAAAGAAACCTATTCAACTATTGATTCATAAAAACAATTGGTCATATAAAATTCCACAAAATCCATGAACAACCATTGATTTATACAAACAATTATTCATATAAAATCCCAAAGAAACCCATTCAACCATTGATTCATACAAACAATTATTCATATGAAACTCCATAGAAACCCATACAACCATTGATTCATACAAACAATTAATCATATAAAATTCCACAGAAACAACCATTGATTCATACAAACAATTATTCATATAAAATTCTATAGAAACCAATTCAACCATTTATTCATACAAACAATTATTCATATAAAATTCCCAGAAACCCATTCAACTATTGATTCATATAAACAATTATTCATATAAAATTCCACATAAACCCTCCCAGGAAAACAAATTAGTGGGTGGGTGTAGATTCTTTACCATATTGGCTAACAAATTCACACATCCTTCTGACATTTAAATTGAGAGAATTGTTGGTTTGTCTGTTGTTCTAGTCTGTCTCTACAACCACACCCACATTGTTTACAAACAACAACAATAATTTCCATAATACAACCCAACATTGGGTGGGACTTACAGAGTTAGATTGTAAAAAATCCTCAACTTAAATCTTGGAAAACCATCTATTACATGCAAATCATATCCAAACTACCTACTGGAAATAGTAGTAGTTTGTTCAAATCCAACGATTTAAGGAATAATAACACAATGACCAACACAACTATCACATGGTTGGCTGAGTGTTTCCATTTTAAATAATGGTTGGATTTAAAGACTTTAATAACTTCTTATGAAATCTATCAATTTGATACATAGGCGGGTCCCCTGTGCATGATAAGAGAAACTATAAAAAAAAGAAATGATGATCCAAACAATGAGCATGGCATGATGAGGACAATCCTGAATTTTGTGCCCTTCCCTGGTTTGTCACCCAATACCCCATTCGAATTCAATTTGATCAAACCCTACCCCTAACATATAGGGCACAAATATTTTCCTATGCACCCTCTAGCTTCCTAATATAGAAGTGTATACCCTCCACACACACAATAGCCCATTTAGTAGTTTCTAAACAAAGAAAATATGGCCTTAATGGCTACACAAAGCACTTACAAAAAAATTTGTAAATCTAAGTAGCCATACTAACAAATCCTCAAAATCATTTTTTTCATACAATAAGCCCAAGGTACTGAATTTCTTATCAGTACAAACATGAGAAGCAACGCCTTTGTCACCGTTATAAGATTCTGAACAACAATCATTTCCAGAATACAACCCAACATTGGGTGAGAACTAATATTATGCACAAAAGAGGTTGTAGCAGCCATAGCTATAGGCACTTACAAACAGTAACTACTTCTTCACCAAAGCCTGCAAAACAACATAAACCCAATTAAAACCCTAGCCACAAAATCCCAACACAAACCCCTACCACAAAACTATAACTAAAAAACAAAATTGGTTCTAAGTTACCCAAAACACTCATTGCCATTGCCAAAAAATTAGAAACCCACAAATTTATAGATTGCCTGGTAATTTATAGCGAAACAAAGCACTTACAGAGCTAAAATGGGTTTCTGTCATCATCCAAAACCCTAAACTTTGTCTCTTGGTTCTTCCACAACTTTAGACAACAAAAATGAGCAAAACTATTAAAGTACTACCTAGAATTTGCAATTTGGGGAAAGATTGTATTGTTTGAAGATGTCCTTTGTGAGGGAAAAACTCCATTAAATCCCCACAGATTGGCACCTCAACATGATTCTTATCCTAAGAAAGCTATAGAGGGGAGAACTTGTTGCATCATCTTCTATTTTATCCATGATAGACCTTGCATGGCTATTGCATACATCGCAAAGACATTAGGTTCTACTCTTCTTTTTCTCTCTTAGGTTTTCATCTAACGCCTTTTCCAATATAACTTATATGATGGAAGATCTAAAAATACATACTGCTAAAATATGAATATGAATTTTCCAAAGTGCTTGAGCGTGCTTCTGCCTTAAACTGTTTGAGTGTGAAGTTGGCAACAAATAATGGAGAACTGAGAAAATAATCATGGAGTTAAAAATTAGGGTTTTAACACTAGGGCTTAACAAAATGGAAGAAATATAGCAGATGAAAGAGTTCATATATTTTTTTCAAAACATAACCATATAATTCAAAAAAAAAAGCAACTAGGACTTCATGAGGAGATTTTTAAAAATGTAAAATTTTAAAAATCTTGACCAAAATCTATGAGAGATTTTTGAAAAATTGATTATGTTGAAACTTCTCTTTCTCCAGGTCCTGTAAAGCCATAGCAATTGATGCTTCCACAAATTCCACTCCGCCATTGTTGCAATCGATCTTGGGTCTGCCCGATATTTGTCCAATAACCAACTATCCTGCAAATGGATAGAAATGCACCAGAACCCTAGAGAGGCTTTTCTTCAAGTTGTCTACCACGGAAGAAAATCATTTGCAGGAAACAATTTGTAGAAAAGAAGCCTTTGTGGTTTTCTCACGCATAGCCAAAAGAGATCTAGGTTGTAAAAAAATATGTGTTGCCTGCATGACAGGACCACCGGAGCCACCGTGGAAATCCTGAGCATTTCAACCTTCGGATCTTCCATTGCTGCAACTCACGAGTATAATCACAAACTAAAAGCCTTGAGATCTTATCGATTCCCAACGAATATGAATCATTAATTTTTCAAATAAAGAAAGCCCTAAAACAAAAACTAAATGAAACCAAAGAAAACCCTAAGAAAAAGTTACCGACCCGCGAAAACGAAAAAACCTAATGGCAAAAGCACTTTCTAGTGTCTGATTTTCTGGCATCCGATGAATGCCGACATCTTATGGTTTTCGGGAGAAAAGGCAGCACATGACTTCCACTTGCCTGTCATTTTAAATGCAGCTTCAAAAACTTTTCATAGACTCGTTGCTTGCACTGTATAACGTCTCTCGGTATAATAATTATAGAGGTAGTAAGGGGTGGAGTATAATGATGTGAGTATCTTAACAAAAATTATTAAAGAATCTACATATAAAAATAATAGAAATGAAAACATACCCCACATATATTTGAAAATAACAGGAAAAGGAGATAAATTTTAAAAAGAAATAGAAAATGTTATAAAACTAGTACAATTATATTAAATACATCTATCTTACAAAAAATTCAAAGATTTTGAAAGTATTTTATTTATATAAGAGCAAGAAGATAATAAAGAAAAATATTTATGTTAAATCTACAATGATAAAATCTTGTGTGAAAGCTCATAAAAGACTATGGCCAAAGAAGTGACCGAGCTTGATTTTTTTGTTTGTAGGTGGATGCTCTGAAAATTGTGAAACCCTTACATTTTGTAAAATAGATTTTTTTATAGTCATTTACATGTCGCGTAAATAATATTTAATGCATAATATTAATGCTTTATTATATAATAAAAAATCAAATAAAAATTGGTAAAAAATAATTATTAATAAATAGAATAAAAATATATTAAAATTATTAGTTTGAATTCATTTTCATTTAAGTGTTTTATAATTGTTTGCACATATTGTCTATTTGTTTTATTGCTATATAAAAGAAAAAAATTGTTGACATAAAACTTAAAGCATATAATTTGTTAGAATAAAAATAAAAATAGTTCTTGAATAAATGTTAAAACTAGCAATCACATTGTAGTGTGCAATGGGTATGCCGAAGAAGTGTGGAAGGTCAATTAGGATAAATTTTGGTCTATCTTTTGTATATACATTTATGTAGTATATGAGGTCAATTGTTAGGCCATTTAGCAAATGATGTTGTTCGTGCAACAAAGGTCTCAATGGAGAAGTGATAGCTTCAAATAAACTATGCATCCACTTACAGGGATCCAAACATGATTGAAATAAAACCTCTAAATTAGGAAGATAATCAATCTCCATTACCAACAGGATCATGTTATGTTTCATACCAAGGAGGAGACAGACAGAAGGAGGGGGAGGATGGAAGAGCTGATAGGTATGGATATATAGATGAGAAGGAAGATAGAGATGGATGGAGATGGAGATGGAGAAGGAGGAGAGGGATATGGAGAGAAGGAGAGGAGAGGGAGAGAGGAAGAGAGAGGAGAGAGGGATAGATAGATAGAGATGGAAGAGATACATATATCGAGAGGGATAGAGAGGGAGACATGTCTAGAGATAAAGGGGGAGGAAAAGATAGACAGAAGATATGTGACAGAGAAAGATGAGAGAAGATGGAGCATTAAATAGATAGAGAGATATAGCAGAGGGAGAGATAAACACAGAGAGAGATAGGGATCTTCGATAGAGGGAGAGATAGAGAGGATAAGATGGAGAGATATAGATGGTGAGATAGAGTGATAGAGAGAGGGGACGAGAGAGAGAGAGAGAGAGAGAGGAAAAGAGAATTAGAGATAGTTAAATAGAGATGGAGAGAGGGGGAGAGAAATAAGGAGAGATAGAGAAAAGGGAGAAAGAAGTAGGGGGAGATAGAGATATATGGGAAAAGAATGAGAGAGAGATAGAGATATATGGGAAGAGAAAGGGACGAGAGAGGTAGAGATAGAGAGATAGAGATGAGAAGGAGGAGGAGGCGGGAGGAGAGATGTGAGAGATGAGAGGGGGAGAGAGGAGGAGGAGGAAAGGGAGAGAGATAGCAGAGGAGAAGAGGGGAGAGAAAGGGAGAGGCAGAGGAGATAGAGAAGAGGGGAGAGAGGGAAAAGAGGGGAGATGGGGAGAGAAGAAGGCAAGAGAGAAGAGGGGAGAGAGGAAGAGCTAGACATGTAGAGAGGAGAGAGAAGCAAGTATGAGAGGGGGATAGTGAAAGAGATAAAGAGACAGAGATAGAGGTAGAGAAAGATATGGATAGAAAGAGATAGAGGGAGGAGTGAGAGGGAGATAAATAGAGGAATAGAGATAGAGATATAGAGCAGGAGAGATGGAGAGATGGAGAGAGAGAGATGGAGTGAATGAGAGAGAGGGAAAGAGGGAGTGACATAGATAGTGGGAGGTATAGAGAGATAGAGAGTGATAGGGAGAGATCTATCAATCACCCTTCCTATATCTCTATTTATTCATCTTTATCTCTTTATCTCTCTACCTCTCTCTATCTCTTTGTCTCCCTCTCTATCTGTATGTTTCTCATTATCTCCATCTCCCTATTTTGTTCCTTTCTCTTTCTCTCTTCCTCTCTCTATATGTTTGTCTCTTTAAGTGTGCAATGGGTACATTGAAGAGGTCTTAAAGGTGAATTATCATATCTTTAATCAAATGGTATGCTACCTTCAGCATAACTCCCCAAGGACACATGCCATCCTTGGATTGTTGACATGAAACAACCAATAAAAATTTAGTTTCTCTTTTCTATCTCTCTTTTCCTTTGTATTTCTTATATTTATCTCTCATGCTCTATCTCTCTTTGTCTATTCCTCTCTCTTTCAATCTCTATCTCCATCTATCTCTCTCTCTCAATATCTATCTCCCTAAATTTGTCTCTTTCTCTCATTCTCTATCTTTGGAGGTTCTCTCTTTGTATTAGTCGATAGGCTACATATAGTGTGATATTTGAGCCTGAAACAAGTCTCACATCTACAAAACACTATTGAGTCATTGGAAAACAAGTTTTAGCTGCCATTTCATGGTAAACCAATTGCAATGTAATGGTAAAATCCTCTAAAATATTAGGTAAAAGCCTCTGAAATCCAACTTATCAAATAAAATCTAGATAGATATTGATTTGACAACTAGATGGGAACATTCTATTTTCATTTGCATTATTTTTTGTCAATTTTATGGAAACTTTCATTTTTCATTTGCATTGGTTTATGTTTTAACTCTATATGCAAATATTTCATAATCAAGTAATATTTAATTTCTCTAAAGAAAAAATCTAGATTTGTCTAAATTTATTTCATTCCATTATTTAGCGATTATTATTAATTATTTAATCTAGCCACATACAACGAGAATTTGTAGCAAATCCATGCACAAACACATACTCTCTAACATATTAACATACATATAGTTTTCTATCAACATAATCCTTGAACCTCCTTTAGATGCAAGTGCTAGTATATATACCTCTCTTTGTATAGAATTGTCTCCCCCTCTATCTCTCTTTCTTTCTTCTAATCTATCCAAATATCAATTATGTTGAATGAGCAAGACAACTGAGAGGGGGGTGAATCAATTGTATCTATTTAAAACATCAAAAACCCTTAACAATAATCAGATCCACAAGCATTCATTAACCCCTTATTCTATTATAGTGTTTAAACATGAAATGCAGATAAGAAAAAAAGAAACAATAATACCATACACAAGAGAACACCAAATTTACATGGAAAACCAAATGAGGGAAAAATCACAGTGAGGATTAGCTCACAATATAAGTAATTGCAAAATTCATACAAAGGCTCACTGCCAGAATAGGACACACTGTCCAATAGGGCTCACTGCAACAAAAAGAAAAGAAGATAGAAGTGAAATGTTACACAAAGAACAACTTCTCAATGCAACAAAGAATCCACCACAATTACTCTGGAACACTTTTGCAGTCTTTTTTGAATGATTGCAGACACATTCAGCTCACTGCATTCAAGAATCCAACACTTTGAAGTTTGCACTTCTCTGTTCAAATTTGCACTACAATCACCATATTTATCTCTCACACATCTATCTTGAGATCTTCCAACAATACCACTCTTATTTATATCATTCTCAACCTTGAAAATCTTCTCCAAGGTCGGCAACACATTCTTTACCTTTACAATTTCAAATTAGGTCGGCAACCAAACATTCCCACGGTGGATAGGAATGAAGGTGACCCACATAAATCCTTAGTTAGGACCCAAATATGTCCTAGCATACCTCAACACGCTTCCACAAATTTTGAAGCAGATTTACATGTAATGTTAATACTAGGTTAGTCGTTACCCATGCTAAACACCATAAAACTATTAAGTACACACTTCACACTTGATCAAGATGACACATGGACCACACAAATATTTTTTACACAATCTAGAACAATCCACAAACCACTTGAGATCCAACAAAGACTTCATCCAAACTTGCATCATAAAACATCAACCCAAAATATCCGTGTGATCCTGCCAATAGTGGTTTAAATTTCTTTGAACATCTTGTTGCTGAAATCATACATTTTAGAAAAATATAATGATTTAAGCTTCCTTGAAAAATTTTCATTTGTAAGGATTCCAATTGAAGAGGGTTTCAACTAAACCACCTAGATCAAACCTTGAGAGAACCTCAATTATTTTGAAAATTATACCAAATGGAGTCTTTTGTCCTATCAAAATGCTAATAAAACCATACTTTATTTACCTTTTGGGGACCCTAA
This sequence comes from Sequoia sempervirens, assembly GCA_007258455.2. Classification (NCBI taxonomy): domain Eukaryota; kingdom Viridiplantae; phylum Streptophyta; class Pinopsida; order Cupressales; family Cupressaceae; genus Sequoia; species Sequoia sempervirens. The sequence continues at coordinate 16,485 of VDFB02146380.1, read as the reverse complement.
TTAATTTAAAATTTAATTCTTGTAAGTATGTAGTCCTTATTATAAGCTTCTCCCAAAAATTATACCTGGAAACACATCTGACATACTTATTTTTCTTGTGAATGTAGGTTTTTCTACCAAAAATCAGCTTCCCTCATTTCAAAACATGTGGAAAAAATAGGTGATTACCAAAAAAATTTCAAAAATATAAGCCAAAGTAGGTATTAATGTCCCTAATTGAAAAAAAATTTGAATTTTGATACATACAAAAAAGTTATAAAGTTGTATATGTACTTCTTGTTATTCATGCTTTAAATCGCAACAAATTGATTTCAAAACGGTCTAAGAAAAAAAAAATCAATAAAACACTATGAAACCAAATGAGCATGCTAGATCTCATAGTTAAAAATCCAAATTCAAAAAAATTAGAATTTTATCCTTCATAGGAAAAAAGTTATGTTGTTTACGGTGAACATCTCTCTTTGAAAATGGTGTTTACTGTTAAAAACTGGTTTTCAAAGGAGATGGAAAAAGAAATGCAATCTTATTCTAAAAAATTTAAAATATATATATTTAGAATCTATAGACAAAATGTCACAAATCACTAGTTTGCATCATCTTCAAATTCATCATGGTTTAGCAGCTATAGGTGCCCGAAAGTGAAGATTTAGTTAAAAAAAATTAGTTCAATGTCAAGTTTGGCCAAAAATTGTAAACCACACACTATATTGCACCAAATCATGAGAAACCTTGAATTTTGAAAGATACAATCAACACAAGAAACTTCCTAGATCCACACAACCTGAAACCAAATTGCGAAGAAATGCGGAGAAAATACATTGCTCCCAGACCACAACAAATAGCACTAAAAACCTATTTCACACATTGGTGAACATATCCCACTCTACACAATGATCCAGAAGCACAAGCTCTAGATATAGAAACTACTAACAACCCTGAACAACATATTAGATCAACACAAACATAGAATCAACACAGAAGAAATGCGAAGCACATCTCGAAGCACGTTTTAAACACTTACACAACATTGTTTTCTCTATTTATCAAATTTTCTTAAAAGCACTTGGAAACTAGGTACTAGATACACCATCTTAGCACATCAACACATCTCCAGACATTGCAACATAAAGATGTTAGTATGTGGTGATTGATCATGCAAATATTGTATACTCTTTACGTATCCTCGCTAGGGTTCGGGGGCGACAACCCCCGATAGCGGGGGTTGGGGGCGGCAACCCTTGAAAGCAGGGGTTCGAGGGCACAACCCACAAATTTTTTTCCCCCTGTTTTTCCCATCAAGGGGTCGGTAGTTAATTTTTGTTAACCGACAAATAAAAACAACTTTGTAAAACCCTAATTCTAGAAGCTTCCAAAAAGCTTGTTATAAGCGGTTGAGATGTATGTTGTGGCATGGTGTTCGCGAGATTGTAATCTATTTTGCACTAGATAATAAAATCATTGGGTGGATAAGTTTCTATGGATGTAGCCCATATTGGGTGAACCATGTTAAATTTCTGTGTTGATCTCTTTTGTGTTATTCTTCATTGCTATTTCTGGGTTATTTAATCTGCATATAATTGTTAATGCCATTACTTCCATTCCCACTAATCCTGCCAAAGATATCTGCTGTACCACCAGACACTTTTCTTCAACATCTCAACCATATACACAAAATCCACAAATTGTTTCCTTTTTTTTTCACAATTTTCAATATCCTTGACATATTCATCATTCAACAACCTTCTTCAACAAATAGTTGACATCAATGAAAATACCATCTTGTTGACATTAATGGAAAAACCTTCATACTTTTAACAATCTCCACCTTTGTCATTGATGGAAACACATGATGCGAAATACCATCAAAGAAACAATAGTTATGAACACATTCTCTCATGATTTTCTTTTACTTTCTCCCCCCGTAGATAAACTTTTTTCCAGCACATGGATTATTTTCTCCCCTTTTGACATCATCAATGGAAAAGGATAAAGTAAGTTTTGCATTTCATTCTCCTCCTTTGGCATCCAAGATACTTCTGTAATCACACATCATTCTCTTTTACTGCCTCAATACTCCCCATAGGAGCAATAACTCTTTGTCCAAATCAAAAAGCAACTCAAGATATGACAAGACATATTCCCAAGTAACAATGACGATAATACCCCTACTCCCTCCAGAGGTAGCCACCAAAATCAGTCCAAACAAGAAATGAATCCATAGATCCACTAGACTAATGCATCTCCATATGCATCTAGTTCAAAGAAGGAGGGGCAATAACCCCCAACTTCTCTTGGAGATACTCAAAAGTATCCTTAGGAAGAGCCTTAGTGAATATGTTAGCAATCTAATCCTTTGTAGGTACATATTCAAGCTTCACCTCATTCTCCATAACTTTTTCTCTCAAAAAGTGATACCTGCTTGATATATGTTTTGTCCTTGAATGCATCACTAGATTCTTTGAAATGTTAATTGCACTTGTATTGTCACAAAAGATAGAAATAGGCTCATCATACATTACCTGATATCCTTCACTGTCTGTCTTATTTACAATATTTGTGTGCAGCAAGATGTTTCTACAATATACTCAGCCTCTACAATGGATAAGGAAACTTAATCTTGTTTCTTACAAGTAGCCATGCCACCAATTTGCCTCCAAGAAATAATGTGCCACCAATTGTACTTTTCTTGTCATCAACACATCCATCCCAATCTACATCTATGTATGCACTTAATGTGCAATCGATATCCTTTGCATACCATAAGCCATAATCCAAAGTGCCTTTTAATTATCTAAATATCCTCTTTACTGTTGCAACATGTGACTCTTTAGGATCTTGAAATCTAGCCACAAGACAAACTACATGCATGACATCCGATCTAGTAGCAATTAGATATAATATTCCACCAATCATAGATAGATGTACTTACTTTGATTATCCTTAGGTGATTCATCATCCTTGCTCAATTTGCAACCAGTAACCATAGGAGTACATACCAATTTGGAGTCATCCATTCCAAACTTTTTCAACATCTCTTTAACATACTTTGATTGTGAAATTAAAATGCCTTTATCTGCTTGATTGATTCATTTGCACTTGCACTTTTAGACCAGTGATAGTTTCATTTTCTTGCTTCAATTTTTCACTGAATTCCTTATGCCTTTATCCAAACTTCTTGATTTTATCTCTCAATTTTTTGATGCATTCATTTGCTTCTTTGACATTTTCTTTCAGATCTCTATTTTCATCTTCAGTCCTTTCAATATCTTCAAGGGAAACTTTGAGTTCATCTTTTTCAAGCATGCAATCTTCTTCTATGGATCCAACAATATGAATCTCTTCCAAAGGAGTAGGTAGTCTTCTAACAACCATGTGTTCAACCTCCAAGATCTTCCCCAAGTGGTTAAGCTCTTTCCAAGGAACCAAGCTCTGATACCAATTGTTGAACACCTAGAATACTGAGAGGGGATGAATCAGTATTCTTTTAAACCATTCAAACATTTAAACATCCAAACCACATAGCACATTCAGATGTAGTAAATAGAGAAAGCATGAAACATCAACATCACATAACACATGAACACCAGGATTTTTACGTGAAAAATCCAAAATGGGAAAAACCATGGTGAGAATTAGCTCAAAATATATTATAACCAATTATAGTATATTTACAAAAGTGCTCACTGCAGGTGGACTCACTGCCCACTGAAAAAAGATAGAAGAGAGATTGTGGTTGACAACCTAGTTTGAATTGTTATAATTGCATCCTTCATATGCATGAAATACAATTCCAATGAAGCTCAATAAACTAACTTTACACACTTCATTTGCTTATTATCTAACACTCTGATTTCCTTTGCATTCACATCACTCTAATCTTCTACTCAACATTCACAACTTAAATTCACAACACTTTAATCAAGTCACATCATTTACATGTAGAATACTCACAACATTCAAAAAATACCAAAAAATATATAACTTATATATCCGCATCAAGCATAACATCAATTAGGTTGGCCTAATTAGATGTAGCATTCAAAATATAATTTGTCATATCCAAATCTTTCCATACAATCCTTGTGCCAAAATTCAAATTTGAAAATAACTTGAAATAGGTTGGAATGGAGCTATAATAAATCACACATAAGACCACAACACTTATTAACCTTCGCATACCTTCAAACTTATTAGGTCGACACCGTAGAAGACCTAATACCAAAATTATTCAATCATGTACACACATTCAGACAAGTGGACTTCAAAATTCAATGCCAACTGGAATTCACACACTAATGCCATTTGTCAACATATCCTCAAAAGTGTAAAGCTAAAAACTTATCTGCAGAGAAGTACGAACTCTCCCACTCAAATGCATTGTATAGGAAATGACTATAATCTACCAGAATGAACTTTTATTACTTATATATCTCAAACCAGGAGCCAAAACATGATGAAATTCTAGAATTAGATACTTCTAACAACTAACAAAATAATGTTAGAAGTGTGGAGTGAAATATTCATTCATGGATCGGTGTGGACCCAAAAACTAGATGCTCTATTACACAGAATTAACAAAGTTGACACTTAGTCAATTTTCCATCACAACCAGCTTTACCATATCAAACCATCTTGAAAAAATATCTTCCATAAACACTCCAAAACATGTTAGAACCAACCAAAATGATTTGCAATAATTTGTACCATGATCTTCACATCAAGATATAATGTTGACATCAATGACAACACGACAACACATTGTTATATACCTTTGTGCTTATCCCTTATGCTCATGTTGCCAACAACAACATCAATGACATTCTTCCAACAATGTATGTGTCCTTGTAGGGATATTCTAGATATATTTTTGTAGTCCTCTGATGCCAGATCGAAGCTTTTCATTTCCTCTTGCAAATTTCTCAAATCATCGTCAGATATTTCTATAAGTGAGTTTTCATGAGTTGACAAGGTGTAGGGCTTTGAATGCAATAATGGATAATTGATCTTCAAACCTCCTTCAATATCCTTCAAGCCTGAAACCTATCCATTCAAAGAGAGAGGACGGGTGTTGCCATTTAGGGGATTTCATTAGTTAAACCCCGTGTTAGTGTTTTCACTTCCACAATGGCGATGTCAATGGTAAAAAAGGATAAATGATGGGAAGGAATGATGAATCTAAAAAGTGACACAACTCACCACCCTTCAATAGCTTCCTTGAAGAACTAAATTCATGCATATCTCCTCAAGGTCTTGGATATTCCTTTCTTGATTTTCTTGAATTGCTTGGAGACCTACAAAAGGGTTAGCCTTCACAAACAATGATAGCATGAACATGCATAGACTCATATATGATTTGACATGATGCTTGGATCTTGAGTTGTAATAAATCCTTGAAATGTTGCTCTTGACTTGCATGGTAATGCTTGATGATGCTAGATTCATTCACTTGTTGCTAGATATTTCTTGTTAGGTTTCAAATGATTCAATAACTAGTCATTTATATGCAATTTTTATAATTTCCACAAATTAAATCCCGATAGCCGACTTTGGACATTTGAATTGCAAATAGTAAAGTGCCATCACCAACATATTTTAGTTTGGAGCCAGACAAAATAGGGGGACACTTATGCCAAAATAAAACTCATTTGTCATAGGGTGTCTATGTCCCAACCCTATTTTTTGGAAATTAAGGTGTCAAGGGAAAAGTGTATACATTTGTTTTCTGCTTGCAAGTTATTGATAATTGTTAAAAAAATAGGCCATAAAATGCATAATTTAGGAAATTAGGTGTAACATGCCAACCCTTCAATGAAGTAAAAATTCTAAGTTTTCATTTTCCAAGTAAATAAACTATGTAACAAGCCATTGCAATAAAAAATATCTTTTCTTTATTGAGAATACATGAACAAATATGTCATAACATAATACAGTAAGGATTTCATTTCATTACAATAATTTCACAAGTTACAATCATACAAGAATGCATACATTTACATACATAGCTCAATGAGCTTTAGAACAAGTAGCTTATAGATGGTCCAGGATCCTTCCTTTCAAATCTTGGTTCTTTTTGCCTACTGTGGAGGATAAGCATCACTCAAGCACTTTTTTTCCAACCACGGACTCATATGCGGTTCCCCGCACATCTATCATTCGATAGATGGCCCTTCCCTTCGACAAAGAGATTGGTAGAGTAACTGAATATCGACAACCAACTGAGCTTAGTGTTGTGTTTGAGCACCTTGATGGGCTCGAGAGTTACCACTTTGAGGTTCAGTACCTGTAAAGCAGTCCAATCAATCACATGATTATCACCTGGTATATACTTTTTGAGGTAGAAAACATGGAAGACGTTATGCATTCTAGAAAGAGCTGGTGGCAACGCAATTCAATAAGCTACTAGATTCACCTCAAGAGTCTCAAAAGGTCCTACATAACATGGGGCTAACTTAGAATACTTTCCAAATTTAATGGAGCTCTTGTGAGGTTTTACTCTCAACAACACCTTGTCACCTATGGAAAAATTGTGGGGCACTCTTTTGGCATCAACATAGCTTTCTTTCCAATCGTTAGCTTCAGCCAACCTTTGCTTAACAATCTTAACTTGCTCTTCCATTTTCACTAACATTTTTGGCCCAAGACTCACTCTATCTTCTAGTCTATCTGAACTTATAGGAGTTTGACACTTTTGACCATACAATGCTTCGAAAGGAGCCATCTTTATTGTAGAATGATAAGAATTGTTGTAGGAAAATTATACTAAGGGTAAGCAATCTTCCCACTTGTATTGTTGATCCATACAATACATCCTAAGTAGGTATTCCAATACTTGATTCAACCTTTCAGTTTTCCCATCCATTTCCAGATGATATGCTGAGCTAATATTCAGTTGAGTCCCAAGTGCAGAAAACAAAGTTTTCCAAAACCTAGAAGGTGACTCGTGCATCCCTATCTGAGATAATCTTCTTAGAGATCCCATGCAACCTAAACACTTCTTGCACAAATTTCCTTACTATGATAGGTGCTCCATTAGTTAGATTCTTGGGTATAAAATGTGCTCCTTTGGTGAGCTCATCTACAACCACAAGAATGGCATTGTGCTTATTTCTCAACATAGGCAATCCTTGCACAAAGTTCATACTTATGACTTTCCACTTCCTCTTTGGTATATCATGTGGGTATAACAAGCCTGCAGGATGATTATGGTTTGCTTTCACCCTTTGACACTCAAGACACCTAGCCACAAATCTAGTAGCATCTCCTTTCATCCCTTTCCAGAAGTATAATGGCTTTACATCTGCCATCATTTTTGTCACTTCGGGGTGTCCATAGTACGGTGCTTCATGCACTTCCTTCCATACCAAATATCTTAACTCTTCTATGTCAAGTACATACATTCTACCCTTATATCTAAGTAATCCATTCGGTTCAAAATGAAAACCTTCATACCTAGAATCTTGCAAATTGCTAGTGAGTGCTTGCTTGACTTGCAAATAGTACTCATCCCCTTTTGCATTTCTGCAACACTTGCCCTTTAAAGATAGTTTGAATCGTTACTATTGAAGCAATATATCATCTTCGACTCAAAGCATCAGTAACCCAATTTTCCTTCCCTTTTATATAACTAATATTGAAGTCATAATCAACTATCAACTCTAACCATCTTCTCTATCTTGCAATCAAATTAGGTTGAGTGAAAAGGTATTTTAACCCATTACGATTAGTTTTAATCTCAAAGGGTTTTCCTAACAAGTAATTCCTCCACATTTGTAATGCGTGAACCATAGCTGCTAATTCTAAATCATGCGGTGCATAATCCATCTCATAAGGTTTCAACTTCCTAGATTCATAAGCAGTTACTTGTCCATCTTGCATTGACACACCTCCTAAACCTTCTCTGGATGCATATGTGATAACAGTGAAGTTACCCTCAAGATCTAGTACTTTCAAGATTGGTGCGGTGGTTAACTTCTCTTTGAGTAGGTCAAAAGCTTCTTGACACTTCTTATTCCATTCAAATGTCTTCCCTTTCTTTTGTAAAGAAGTAATTGGAAAAGCAATCTTAGAAAAGTTTGCAACAAACTTTCTATAATACACTACTAGTCCCATGAAACTTCTTACCTCTGACACATTCTTAGGTACAGGCCACTCAAGTACCACCTTGATCTTAGCTGGATCTATAGAAATTCCATCCGCTAAGATCACATGACCCAAATAATGTACCCTCTTTTGGAAGAATGTACACTTAGAGAGTTTATCATACAACTTATGTTCTCTCAAACATTGTAAAACTATCTCTAAATGCCTGCAATGTTCCTCCTCATTCCTAGAATAAATCAAGATGTCATCTAGAAAAACTAATCCAAAATTATCTAGGTAGTTCCTAAATACACTATTCATTAGGTTCATAAATGATATAGGTGCATTTGTTAATCCAAAGGGTAAAACATTGAACTCATAGTGTCCATATCTAGTTCTAAATGTAGTTTTAAAGATGTCTTTGTCCTTAATCCTCAATTGGTGATATCCAAATCTCAAATCTAGTTTAGAGAATACAACGGCTCCCCTCATTTGATCAAAAATATCATCTATGCATGGCAAAAGATACTTTTTCTTTACCATAGATTTGTTAAGCATATGATAGTCGATGCATAAATGCAAAGTACCATCGTTCTTTTTAACAAAGATGACTAGCGCTCCCCAATGCAAAACACTTGGTCTTATCAACCCTTTAGTCAAAAATTTGTCCAATTGTTCCTTAAGTTCCATAAGCTCAATGGTTTTCATCCTATAGGGCACCTTGGAAATAGGTTCAGACCCTGGAACTATATCTATAGAGAAGTCAAATATTATTTTCGGTGGAAACCCTAGTAACTCATTTAGAAACACATTAAAAAAAAAATCTCAATATTGGATACTTCTCCATATCTGACTTTCCAGTTCATATATTTCACCATATTCTAACTCTTGAAAGCTTTGGAATTCCAAGTTGTCAAGATCCTTTTCCAGTTCTTCTATCTTGACGGAAAAGAGTTTACACCGTTTCTTCTTAGCTCTTAATAGTTGCATTGTCGTAATTTGACAAATCCTGACCTCTCTATGTATCCCTTGGAACTTTACTTGGTTACCAAAATCATCTAGGAATTCTATAGTTTTAGCATGGAAATCTACCTTAGCCCTATGTCTCCATAACCAATTCATACCTAGGATAACGTCATATGATCCTAGAGGTGCGACATATAGGTATACTTCCATAGAAAAACTAGGTAACTCTATCCTAGCCTCAAATAGACATTGTTCCACCTTTGCTCTTGTCTGGTTTACATACTCTACATCCCAAGACATTTCCATGTATCCAACCTTCCTAGATAATTTTTTAGCTACTCTAGGTGAAATAAAATTCTCAGTTTCACCAATAACAATAAGAATAGAAATAGGCAAGCCAAACAAAATACCTAGCATTTCAACTAGAGTTACTTGATACTTCGCTTGACAATCATCCACAGTTGCATGTATCTTTTGTTGAAACATCGCTTGTTAGGTGGGTAATGGATTACAATATGGTTGTGATCTAGAAGTTTTATTAAGAAACTCATTAGCATAGTGGTCCCCTTCACATGCAAAACATCCTGTAGCTGGTCCTCTTTTCCTTGTGGGTTCTCTAGACTTGTTGACATTTTCATTAACTTTGATGGTATTACCAATGTTGGAACCATTCCTCTTATGCTCTCTTCTAGACTCTTTTCCATCATTGCGGAACCCTTTTCCCTTTTGCCTTGGTACATTTTGCACAAATTCTTCCTTCTTTGGAGTTGGCTTGTTAGGAACTTCCACAACCTTCTTATGATCTCTACTTTCTTGACGAGTGGAGTTAGCCTTGAGCTTTTGCTCCTATTTAATTGCTTTCTCATATACAAGATCCATTGTTGTTGGATTGTGCATATCCACTTCTCCTCTGATCTGATTGTTAAGTCCCATAATAAACTTTCTTATGTGGAGGCGTTCATCTTTGTGATATATGGGAACATAATGCAAAAGTCGGGTAAACTTCTCTCAATACTTGTTGACCATCATATTACCTTGTTTTTGGTCATAGTAGAGTTGGGCCAGCCATCTCTTACGAAAAATCTCAACAAATTCTCCCCATGTCAACTTCCATGAGTTAATATTGAGTTCCAACTTTTTGTTCATCCACTAGTTAGAGGCTTCTCCTGCTAACTAATATGCACCCCAAGCAACTTTAGTGGTTTTAGTGTAGTTTAGGATTTCAAAATACTTTTCCATTTGGACAAGCCACACCTCAACCTCATATCTGCCATCACTTCCATCAAACTTGGGCGGGGTAATCTTCTTCATGTTCTTGGAAAGTTCATAAACCATGCACTTCTTATTTCTTTCCTCAGATGGGATAGGTGATTTTTCCTTCTCGTGTTCATGAGTTTCATCACGCCCATTAGAAGAGTTTTCTCCCTCATGCTCATTGACAAGAACTTATTTCTCTACCCTATCCTTAACTCTTTCCTGCTCAAGGTTATCCAACCTTGCCAAGATTTGGTCAAGTCTAGCCTCAACTCCCGTGGATTCTTTCCTAACTTCATGGCTTTCACCTGGATTACTTCTAGTCCTCACCATCTTCACTATAATGGATTTTACTTGAATGTTTATCCATGTTAGACTAAGTTATGTTATCAACTATCTTATGGAAAACATTAAAAATAACATTCATACACACAAATAATTCCACATAAGATTAAGCACACACTTTTTGATAAACATATAATTTTATTCATTTCATTAGGATTTCAATATCCCCTTGATTACATGGAATGACTATTCAGATAGTTGAGTGGAGAGTATCCCTTATATTCACTCTCTGACGCATAACTTGATGGAGTATAACCTACAAACTAAGATTGTTGCTCATCTCTCATTTGTTTGTACCTATCCCATAAAGGATAATAGCCTTTGGATTTGTCATCCGATACATAGTTATGAGGTACATATCCCTCAGACTCATTACTCAAATAAATTGCTATTACTTCCGCTAGTGGAAGAAATCTAGGGTCACTAAAGGTAAATATCGGACTAATGCTCCCTTCCAAGGGCATATCCCTAGAAAGTGATAATGACTCAGACTCCTCTAGTGAGATGGAAGGTAGGTAGTGAAACTTGGCCTCAATCTTCATCTTCCTCTTCACATTGCTGATCTAAGAAAGTGTGTGACTAAAGGTTTTGGTGTCACTCAACCAGATGGCATTGTCAAAGTTGGTACCCTCGATTGTTCTAATGATGGCTTCACTTTCCTTCTTGGCCTTGAGGTAGCGCTTGATTCTGATTGTATCGCCAAAAAATGTATAGTCGTACATTTTTTAAGCTCACTTGAGTCTCTCTCATGGAATTTGGCTTGATTTTTCCTAGATTTAATGTTGTAATGTGGTCAACACATTCACATTAGGTCTTGGACCCTTGTGAATCATTAAGAATTCTCAGATGTCTTGTAAAAGTGTTGTGAAGTGTTGTAACCCACTTTCACACTTTTCTAGGACCCTTTCATTATAATTCACTTAAATAACCTCTTTTCATCACTTACCAAGTCTTATTTCAAAGTGTTGTAAAGAGTTGTAACAAATTATCATGCTTTTTTAGGCTTGTCATCACTAATTTGACCCTTTCTTATGTTTAAATGACCCCTTAATGCACTTTCCAGGCCTACTTAAGTGTATTTTTGAGAATATTCTCGTTAAACAACATTAAATACACTTTAATTCCCAACACCTAGTAAAATTTCCCTAGTGGGACCAGGTCGCCACCTAGGGTGACTTAGTCCCACTGGACACAAAAATCAAAATAATTTTGATTTTCTGGCAGGATTTTATTCTCTTAACCTTAAAGTCAGCTTGTGATGTGTTATTTTCGGGAAAATTTGTAAAATCAAGTATAAATAAAGGATTTTCTCTCATTTTCACCCCTCGATTCATTTTCAAGCAACCCATTCATCTAATAATTCATTCTCAAGTAATTCTCAAGCATTTTAAGCACTTTCAAGCATCCATTGGAGTATCTACTTGCATATCTTCAAATTTCTACATGAAGGGTTTGGTGAGTTGTAGCATTGCATGTTGTTCATTCATCATTCTCTATTTATTTCAATTCATTTTCAAGGGTTTGATTACCAAATTGGGGTTTGACCAAGGCAAACCCCTATTCTCTAACCCTTAACCCTTTTCCCCCTCTTTGCATGTGTGTTTTGTAGGTCTTCTATGCAATTTTTTCAAAGAGGAAAGTGTTAAAAAGGTGTTTTCAACTCATTAAAGTCATTCAAATTAACAAAGCCCTAATTGAAGCTTGGAGACCTCTTTCAACCCATTTTCTGCAGAAGTTGAACTGGACACCTGTCAAGAAGAGGGGTGTAGACCGAAAGCTATAGATTCTTGCCCCAAATTTCCTGAGATTCCCAAGTGGACTAAGTCACCATTTGTGGTGAATTAGTCCCACTGTCATGCCTAAAAAGTGATTTATGCATTTCTAGACACCCACTTGGTAGAAACTCGTTCAATAGAATCTCCTCAAAGCAGGACTAAGTCGCCCAGCTTAGCATATGTGTCCCAGTGGGCTTCAACAACAAAATCTATAGGATTCCAAAGCCTCTCTACATCACACTTCAGTTTCTAGGTTTACCTCTCCAATATTTTCCATTTATGTTATTGTTTGTTGGCATTCTTAGGTCATTTTGCATGCATCATTATGTTTTCAAACAACTTGCATATCTTAGGTTTTACATTAATATTCATGATCTTTTATCATTTCTTTGCATTTAGGTCATTGCATTTAAACATATTTCAATCATAATAGCATTAGTCTTTAGTGAACCTCCAAGTTTTTGTGGGATACCTTTCTCCTTTTAGGTGAGAAGTCCTAGAAGTGTAAGAAAGAAGCCCCTACAAAAATTTGCGGTTCACTGATTATTGAATTTTGAGCCATTAATCTGAGATGCACCATCCTAGCACAAGAATTTTCAAACATTAGATAACATTGGATGAAAATAATGATGAGATAATAGGTTCCAAAGCTAAACCTGTTAGCTTTGATACCACATGTAACATGCCAACCCTTTAATGAAGTAAAAATTCCTAAGTTTTTACTTTGCAAGTAAATAAACTATGTAACAAGCCATTACAATAAAAAAATTATTTTCTTTATTGAGAATACACGAACAAAGATTCCATAACATGATATATTGAGGATTCCATTTCATTACAATAATTTCACAAGTTACAATCATACAAGCCATTGCAATAAAAAAAAATATTTTCTTTATTGAGAATACACGAAGAAAGATGCCATAACATAATATATTAAGGATTCAATTTCATTACAATAATTTCACAAGTTACAATCATACAAGAATGCATACATTTGCATGCATAGCTTAATTAGCTTTAGAACAAATAGCTTATAGACGGTCTAGGATCCTTCCTTTCAAATCTTGGTTCGTTTGTCGCCTACTGTGGAGGAGAAGCATCACTCAAGAATTTTTTTTCCAACCATAGACTCATATGTGGTCCCCTGCACATCTATCATTTGATAGATGGCCCTTTCCTTCGACGAAGAGATTGGTAGAGTAACCGAATAATGACAACCAACTGAGCATAGTGCTATGTCCTACATAACTATAACTAGTAATCCCACAATTTGGAACTAGCATGTAATACTGGATCATGGTGAACTAACAGTGGAGCCAGAGGCAGTCACACTACTTTGGCCAAAGTGTTCTCAAATGGTAATCTGAATGAAGGCCATCTATCACATACACTACTTAAGGCCAATTTGACTTAAGGCCATCTTAAACTACGCATAGGTATTTCCTTCAATGGATAATCTATCACCATAGAGACAACCTGTCACTATTTCTACAAACTTGAAATAAAACTTCTTTAACAAAGTAAATACACAAGCTCCCTCCCATACTGGATAAACAATCATAGGAGTAAACTCAAGCTAACCTAGTTAAACCAATAACTTAGCTAAAAGTTACACATATGCTACTCATGTTCAATCATATTTAGTATGTAATACTTATGACAAACATCAATTTCCTATTATGGAGTATATACAAGCACATCATAAAAACAACATAATAGCTTCTATTTCCTTTTCAAGGCCATACTAGTTTCCCTAAATGCAAATACTCATAATGGACAATTCAAAGCAATCATGGAGAACAATCTTTCAAACTAAAATAACAAAGAAGAAATATCCTCATGCCTATTTTCGCTTATCCAATCAATTGAATGCAATGTAGCTTCCCCAAACAACAACTAGCTTGATTGAAACTTTTCAAGAGACATCACAATAGATCTCTAATACTCAAGTTGATTAAATACTTCCCTCAGATACTATCCTCTCAAATATAACAAAACTCTCTCTCTTAAATAAGACTGAGTTAAGTTGATAATAATGTAGAGTAAAATGCTTGCAAAATTGCAACCCCAACAAATGAATTTCCCTGCTATTTATACAGTAGAAATGAGGCCTCACATCCTACAAAATAAGCATGGATATTGACAACAATTACCATGTACAACCTACTCATTCAACTTAGTAAAACTATGGCACAAATATAAGAACTTACTTAGCTATTCACAGCTACATATCGACCTCCCAAGGTGGTCCAACAATGAAATACTATTTCAAAATAGCACATGTTGATAAAATATAATTTTAATTACTCTCAAAATGAACATCTACATGAAACAGGTTTCCAAAGGTGGCGCCAAGATAAAATATCACTTCCAACAATTAGCATGGTTTCCATCATACTTGAAATAGTCAATATTTAACAAATACATGAAACTCAAACATGAGTCGACTTAGTCTTCATATGAGTTGATTCCTTTCATTTATCATATTGACCAAGTCATTGACTAACTGTTTAAGCTCATTACTGCTTGTGATCAGGAGTAAAAGCAGTCCTAGAAATGAGCAGCAACACAAAACATGCAAGAAACCACCTAAACACCTAACACCTCAAGATTGGGCTAAAAGTTAAACCTAACAAAATAGATGGAACGATAATACCTTGTTAAGTTGCTCTTTTGGTTGGCCCTTCGATTTTTGACATGATATATGCTCCTCTTAATGGCAAAGGATGTATGGATGAGATGTAATATGGATGGAAAATGGATGAGGATGCTACGTTGTATGCAAGCAAATGATAATTCTAGCTAAGTATAGTTCAAATGAAAAATTTGCAAGAGTTTGGTTAGCACAATGCTTTCCTCCTAAAATGAGAGAAAAGAGGGGGTATTTATAGAGAATTCAATGGTTGAGATTCATCCAACAAGGCCAAGATGAATGGCTATGGTGAGTTGAGGACTCACAAGCCCTCACATCTTGACATGTGGAATTTGAGATGACTTAGGGATGGTGATGTGTAAATAAGGTGGAAGGAGGGTACATGGTGTGGAGAAAAGACATGTACCTTGAAAGTACATTAGGAGATAAGAAGATTCCTTGGAAGAATAAAAAGTGAATTAAAAATTCACATGCTTGGGGAATCTTGTGGATAAGATAAGGTTCCAAAGGGAGAGGTGGAAAGTACATTGGATAAAACAAGTTGCCTAAAAAGGTAAGCACTTGTCACATGTGACTTGATGTGAGAAGTCAAAGATTCCATGGGGAAGAGTTTACATGTGACTTGATGTGACAAATCAAAGATCACATGGGGAAGAGAAAAAGGAATTTATTATTCCTTGGAAGGATAAAATGAATTAAAATTTCCTTGGGAGGTTGATTAGGCTAGTTAATAAAGGATTAGAGGGGGGGTTAAGTGGCTAAGAGAGATTAGAGACCAACTTGTAAAAGTTGGAGGATGTGACACATCTTAATCAAGAATTAAAACATATGCACATCTTAAGAGGATCAGACAGAGAATAACAATTAGGATTAAGAAGGATGCGCATGATGGAATCAAACAGTCATATTTATTTAATTTTATTTGATTTAGGAAGCCGATTTAATTATTTAATTGGGGATACCTTTGCGATTAAGATCCTTGGTGGCGATTAATTAAATAAAGCTGATACTTAAATGATAAGGATGCTTTGTAATTTTAGTGCTGATAAATTAAGTGTCCAAATTTAGGTGTCTACATTTTGCCCCTCTTTGAGATGGTGTTATGAAGTATTATCATTTCAAAGAATATTAAAACATAGAACCCGAAAGAAGATGGTTAGATTGGAAAAAATGCCTCAGTCATCAACAAAGTGACTAGAAAGAAGATGAAGGTTAGGGATGAATGATGCCCCCTTGAGAGGACATGCGGGTTCAAGAAAACAATGGTGTGCTCTCGAAATGGATGAGACGATGAGAAGGGGAGATGAGGGAGAGGATGCAAAGTGATGGATAAGAGAGGAGGATAAGCGAGAGGAGATTGGGAAGGGGGAGTGATGAAGGATGACTAGATGGGGGGATTGTGATAGATAA
>VDFB02146379.1:0-10661 GCA_007258455.2 Sequoia sempervirens | reverse complement strand
ACATTCATGTTGTGGGTCTAGATCTGAGTGAAACTCGCCCGTGCAATAAAATGTTCCTAGCTAAATCCATGCAAAAGGTGGTATATGTTGATTATGAACGAATAGATAGGAAATTAAGGAAGCGTAAAGCTAAGTTGGAAAATGTGAAAGGGATAGTGAGCAGGTTGTAGAATGAGGTCCAAGCCAAAGATTTTGAAATGACCGATGTGAAACAAACTCAAGGCCAACAAGGAGACATGTCCAAGTTCCTTGCAAATACCCAAAATGAACAAGTTCAACTTCATGCTGAAAATGAAAAATTAAGGAAAGAGTTAAGTGATGTCAGATCTTGGAATATTGATGATCTACAGAGATCTAGATTGATGAAGAGGAGTCAAGACAAGAAGGTACAAGACTAAGCTCTGAGTTGGAAAACACTCTTTGAGAGAAAGGTTAAATAGAAGAAAATACGAGAGTAAGAGATGCTCATTGGAACTAGGAGTTAACTGCTACAAGAAGACCTGTATCCTTCTTCATAATGAGAAGGTTAATGGCTATGCATTGGGAGTAGATAATAGTTGGCGTGTGTGTACTGGGACCCACCTTACAATTCTTAAGGGACGTATGGGAACTGAATGCAAAAGTTGGTCTAATGGCCGACCACTTCATACATACATGTTCACCCTAGGTAGCCAAATCTCAAAGTTTTATCTCCAAATTAAGAATCGCCACTGATCAGGTTCTAAGAAGAGCAGGAATTCCCAATTGAAGATTCACCTCTGTCAAATCCAATGAGATCATTAGTTGCCACATGGTTATGATAAAATGCAAGGATCATTAGATGATATTGAATAAAAGAGTTGTTGAGATCAAAAAGGGTTTTTTCATCTTGGTTGGCTTCGGGTTACCCCCTCTTCTCTCCCTAGATGAAGATGCACTAACAATGGAGCACATCAATGAGGCAATCCGACGTAAGATGCAAACCACTGCTGAACTTCCAAGCTTGAGTGTTGTACCCACTGTGGATGATTTTGAGCATGAAATATATCATCTTTCTCGACTTTATTATTACCTAGGTGCAATCTCTTCCAGATGGGGTGTCATCTCTTTCAAGGATATTTTTTTATCTTGAACAAACATACATATAGATCTAGACCCTTGTTTTACCAACTAATGTAGATTGGGCTCAGCGTGTCACTTTCATCAAATTCCAAGAACAGCTAGAGGCCTATGTTCGAATCTCTATAGAAGCGAAGACCCCTATGAGTCGCCAGAATTGTAAAGGTTTTTTTTTCCTCAATTTTTTTTTTTTGGTTTGCCAAAATATGCTTTGGTATTTAGTTTTCATCAAGTGAATTTTGTAATATATTACCAATATGCCGTGGTGAACACAGCAACATCTACCTTTTGCATCTTCCTTTCGAGAGAAGGTTCGTGACACGTGTTTTCTTATCGGACGTTTTCCTGGGAGCTATATTTGTGAGCTCAAGAGTTTCCACCCTACTGACACATTATCTCCTTATTGTAGGTTATCTGCACAACCTATAAAGATATCTAATTGAGGAGTTTGACTGAGCTGGCTAGCCATTTTTTCTTTCCTCAATTTTGGGATGGAAGTTTTGAGACAATACCTCGTAGTGATGTGATCAATCAATTGTGTCTATTGCCAGACTGTTGTTCCTAGGATATAATCACATTTGGGTTTTATCTTTGCTAAAATATACTTAGAGAACATTCTAATGCAGCCATTTGAAAGGATTAATGCGAAATATTTTTGTGGCTAACAAGATGGGATGGGATGGTAAAACATGGAATTATGGCTTGTTTGAGGTGCCTTGTATGAAGCTGGTTTCAGGTGTGGAACTGTAGATTTGTGAATTTTCTATTTTCCTTAAAATTTATTATTCTTTTGTGCTATGCTCTATTAGGAGACAAAGTTCTTATAATTTCTGAAATATTGTTCTTTTACTCTAAGGAATTTTTAAGTTTGATCGGACCTCAATGAACATTAACTACAAAAATATTTGAAAGTATACAATGTGCTTAAAGTTATCCTTTGCTATTCATTCTCTTTCCAACAATGAGGGGTTCTAGTGTTGTGTGTCCTTCATATCAATGATAGGAATAATTTGGGTTTGAAATGTTGTAAAAGCTTTGGCGCATTTCCTTTTATGTTTTATATTTACATTTTCTTTCTCCCATATCTCAAAATCCCAAAAGAAGAGCCAAATTTCTATAAAAAACCTGGAGGTATTTAGTGAGACGCAATTTGTCCCCCACTCGTTGAATTTCCCATAAGACTATCAGAGATGTGCAAGCTTTGATGATTAACACACACTAATCTAGGGATTTGTTAATTAATTAAGGTTAATTGGCCCCTTTAATTCAAATCGAAGCCTAATTAATTGCATATCCTAAGGAATAAAGCCCGAAATTCATAAAAGATATTACAAAACACTTAATTTTTGAAGTTGTTTGTCCTAGGTTAGTGACCCAGGACCCATTTTCCACCTAGCGAATGAGTCCTCACTAGGTCTTCAGACCCTATTTTCACATAAAATTTCACAATCCTTGGAGTGTCTCCTAGCTAAGTAAGCTAAGACCCATTCTCCACATGGAAAATGGTTCCTCACTTGGACCTAGGACTCCCCCTTGGAATAGGTTTTTGGTGGTATTTTAATCATTTCAAATCCTAGATTTGATTTTCGATTGTTTTATTTGAATTTCGGGAATTAAGGATAAGATATGTATAAATACAAGGCTATTTCACTTAGTTTCACCTAGCAATTTCAAGTCTTCAAGCATTATAGAAAACTTATGATCAAGAGAGCATTCAAGAGCATTTCTAAGGAATTCAAGGGAAAATTTATTGAATATTATTGCAGCAATCAAGAGTCTTATCATCATGTCAAAGATCTAGTGCATCATGCATATTGTTGAGCTAATGCACATTGATGTAGCATTGAAGATAAATTCAAGAATATTCAAGGTTTTGTTTCTAATCAAGTGTTGTGATCAATATCTGTAAATTGATTGTGGTCACTTCATACTAGATTACTAGTTTGTACTCCAAGGTTTCAAATTAGGATTCATGAGTTGTTACATATTATTGTTCATTCATCATTCCTTTATGGATTTTTTCATTTCAAGGTTTAATTACCAACATGGGGTTTGACCAAGGGAAACCACTATTCCCTAACAAAACAACATTTTCTCCTCTTTGATGTGTGATTGCAAGTTTTAAGTTGAAGATCAATTAGAGAGAAAAATTGTAAAGTTGTCAATTTTGTCAAATTTTTCACCATTCTTGTAAAATCATAGAAACTAAGCTACACAATTTATTTATGAGTTTCTGATAGTCTCCGACTAGGATCTAGGAGTGCAAAAGGGTATGTGCAGGATCATGATGCACCAAAAAGTGGCGATATGATGGGTATGTGTAGGGTATGTAGTTGTGACCTTTACCAAAATTGATGAAACAAAGAGGGTTTTAAAGGAGATTGTCATCTTTTCGACCAATATAAGAATTGTAACACTTTGAATTTAATAAATAATTATTATTCATTTTCTATTTGAATTATGATAAAAGTCACAAATTCATATCTTGATTAGAAAAAATCTATAGCTTTCAAAGGTATCATTTTTTTTTTAATTTGAAACATGTATGCATTCTATGTGTCACATACCTATAGAACATGTGGGATCATGATGGGCCAAAAGTAAAGCGTCTGTTGGTGACATGTGGGGCCTCACGGTTGGCCACTTTTTTTAACTTAAAATTGATGAAGCGAGAAAAGGTTTTAGGAGATTCTCATCTTTCCACAAATATAAATTATACTATACTTTATATTTAATAAATGAGTATTACTCAATTTCTATTTGAATTACGACTAAAGTCCTAATTGATAGGCTGATTAAAAACAATCTATGTCTTTCAAATGGTATTACATTTTTTGAATATGAAACATGTGTCACATTGTATGCTTTGCATACTATAGGATTGAATTTTTTTTGAATTTCATGAAGTTTTGACCAAGTTAAGGTGATCAAAAATACAATTTTTTATATTTTTTAAAATTTGTAATAAAAAATTCATAATTAATTATTACTTGGAAAAATTACAAAAATTATGCATCACATGAGTCCCTCCTAATTATATGTAAAATCTTATAAAAAAATAGTATTATCATTTGTTATTGCTTAGAGATTGATTAGGATAGACACCTACTTCTTATTTTTCCCTAAAATTTAGAGACTCTTGCATTGAAATTTCAATTTTTTTACCAAATGGAATTTAAAAATAGAATTAACCTACTAGTTTAGAAACTATATTCAATTTGCTACAAGTCCTATTCTTATATATTTTGAAATAATATAGGTAACTATTCAAATTTTATGTCAAGGTTTGCCTAACTTTCTGATTTTTTTACTACGGATTTTATTGCCACTTAAGGGCTATTTTTTCCATGATGATATTTCACATGCCATGGAGATTAAAATAAAATGAATTTCATGAAGCTTGGAACAAGTTAAGTTGACCAGACATAAAAGTTTTTATATTTTTTAAACATTGTAATAAAAAAAATAATAATTAATTATTTACATGGAAAAAAAGTACAAAAAAATATGCATCACATTGGGACATGAGTCTGCTTCCAGGTTATATCTAAAATCTTATAAAAATATTATGATTTTATTATAGTTGAGATTAGTCGGACAAACACAGCTTCTTATTTTCCTAAAATTTAAATTACTATTGTATTGAAATTTTTAAATTTTTATAAATATAGCCTTATTTTTTAAATAAACCTAGTAGTTTAGAGCTTCCGTGAGATTTGCCTAAAAATTCTATTCTTGCATATTTTTTGGAGGAAATAATATAGATAACTTATTCAAATTTTTCCATGAATTTACTTTCAACTCTAAAGAATTTTTTCTAAATTGAGTGAGCTTAGGGCCTATTTTCCAAAGTGATCATACATACCTAGAATTAAAAGAACAAAACCTAGAAATTTATTTTTCCAAAACCCTATCCTGGACCCATTCACTATAGGATTGCATAAGTCCTAAGTGTGAGGCTTGAAAAGCACCTTTTGCAATAGGTGAAAACATTTGACCCTCTTAAAACCTACCTTTTGACTGCTAAGATTAGCTGGGACGTTTTATATTCGACACATGCATTGCTTAACCCTCATAATTGAATGAAATACAAGTGAAAATGAGTTTGCATCCATTTGGTTGAAATCATCTTGGATCTTACCTATTTTTTCTTTATTTCATTTTGGTGAACTTGAACTTTTGAGCATTGTAATTTTTTTTAATTTTAGGAGTCCTTTTCATCCTAGATTTAGATCTTGCTTTCATTTTCAATAAATTAGATCTCATTTAGGCTATTTAGTTTACATTAAAATTTAAATTACATTAAGACTATTAGGATTGCATTGTTTGCATTCTTTAAATCTAAAAAAATATGAAAAAAAATAATTCATCTTGCATATCAATTTCATCATATAAACTTGCATTTTAAAATTGAAAAAAAATTGTATATCAAACTAAGTTTTTTAGGTCATTATTTTTCACATTTTGCACTTAAATTTCACATTGCATTCTATAGAAAATAAACCTAAAACTTATTGTAGTAGGCCTAAATCTGAAAACCACTAGAAAAGACTTGGAAATCTATAAAAATTAGTTTCAAAACCTCATCTAGGACCCATTCACCATAGGGCGAATGAGTCCCTAAACAGGTCTTGATCTTCATTTCGACGATCTATTTGTTGTTTTTAGATTTGTGTTTCAGTTTTTTGAGTTTCTATTTCATTAATTTCATCATATCTAGCTTAATTTAGAACATTTAGTGCATTGTGTGATTTAAAAATTGAATTTACAAGATTTCATTTTCAAATTGTTGCATATTATAATCAATAAATTAACTTGTTTAGAATTCAAAATATTGCATTTACACATTACATTTTAGGTCATTGTATTGCATTTTAAGCCTCTTTCTAATTTGGTTTTGCACACTAAGTTTGTAAAACTTGTATGATCTTTACAACCTGGTATCCTATTATCAATACTATTGTGAGACGTAGTTCAAGACTCATGTCATCCTGTGATACACCATTCGCTATGGATCTTTGGTTTTATAACTCTCAAATTTCTAATAGTTTTGATAATCAACCCCCTATGGATCATAACATGTATAACTCATTTCCCATGAATTCCCTTCCTATAACTAATGTGCATGATATTAACAACACTATCCCTACCACCACTAGCTGTACTCAAGCTCTGGGGTATACCCAAATCCATGGTGGAAATTCAATTCCTCCTTCTACAATACCCATTTCCATTCCTGCATACACTATTACTCAAGTTGTACCATAAACATTCAACCTACTATCAATGTAAACACTTCCTTAGGTATTTCCACAAGGAATCCTTCTAGCTTGTGCATTCACATACTATAACTCCTCAACCATCAACCCTCACAAATTTACAATTCACTTGACCTTCACATACATATACCACTCCACCTTACTCCCCTCCAACTTACAATAACAACAATGATTCCATCCTTAACATACTTATAAAACATGTTATCCCTTCAACAAAAAATTGCAACCATAAATCAGAACAATAATGCTCAACCTTCACAATACATAAAAACCAACCCGTTATCCCTTGAGATATTGAGAACATAAATGCCACAAGGTATAGGAGTTCCTATATTTGAGAAGTATGGTGGGAAAGGAGATCCTGTTAGCCATGTTTCAACTTATATAGCCTTATGTAGTGACTTTATCATTGAAGATAAGCTCTTGGTTAAACTATTCCCTAGGTCATTGAAGGATACTTCTTTAGAGTGGTTTTTCTCCTTACCAAATAACTCAATTGGCTCATTTAATGAGCTTTCTGACACCCTTTATAACCACTTCCACATTCACATGGGTTCCAAGATGACCCTAGCTGATTTAATGACATGCAAGCAAAAGGATGATGAGAAAGTGACTAATTTCACAACATGCTATCAAAGGCTTTATTCACAAATAAACATTAAGATTCCCAATGCCAAGCTTCAATGAATTTTTATTGTCAATTTGCAAAGAAAAATCCAAAGAAAACTTGAGATGTTCAAAATCCCATCCTTCGCATAGTTATGTATAGTCCTTTGTAATTATCATAATATGACTTATGATCATGATGTGAAAAATCCTCCTAGCCATCCTAAAAGTATGAATCCGTAACTCAAAATAGCTACCAACCTTTCAAGAAACATAATAGGGGATCTCCATTTTTAAAACTTAATTCCCCTCAACCAAACCAACAATCTGATAACCAAGTGGCTTCCATAAAGACAACAAATTCATATGCCTTTGTGGATAGGAATAGAAAATTTACCCCTCTACCTGATACCCTTCATAATATCATGTTGTAGCTCATAGAAAAGAATATGATTTCTCTACTTCCTTTCTAAGCTCTTGATCCTAATAAACCATTACCCACAAGTTATTGACCAAATTCTTATTGCCATTAACATCAAAAAAATGGACATGATAAGAAATAGTGTAAGCATCTTAAACATCTTGTGCAAGACCTCATTGATTCTAATCATCTTCTAATTGGAGGTGTGAATGATAAAGGTAACAAGTCTATAGCTCCTCCTAACCAAAACTTAAAAATCTTTACAAATCCCATGCCAAAATAGACTATTTCATTTTTTAGAGCTAGTGAAACAAAGAATGATGTGATGAATGTTGACATGGATGATGAAAACACAAAATATGGAAATGTAGAAGAAAAAATTAAAATGGTGTTGTTTATTGAAGCTAAACCTCATAAGGGCTCAACAAAAAATGCCTCTTGATATTGCTTACTCACAAAATTATATAATTAAACATGCACCCAATGGTCCTCTTTACATAGCTAGAGGAATCAATGAAAAGCCTACTAATGGGATATTAATTAATCCTATCTGTGTAGAGAATGTGATTACTAAATAATTCCTATTTGTTAATGAACTCTATCAAAATACATATTAAAAATTGAAGGCATGGATAAAAACGCATAATGGTTTCGTTTGTCCTACAATGGGCTTGATAAAAATCCCTTTAAAAGTTGGGTAAAAAATAGTAAATGTCTCATTCACCATCATCCCATCGTCAGACTAATTTCATGTGAAGTTAGGCTATCCATGGTGTCACTCCATGAATTTCGTCCCATTGGTTGTACATAAATGTTTGAGGTTTCCCTTTGGAAATGACATCTTTACTATACATAATAGTGGGTTTAATCCTGTGTCTTACCATGGGAACTTTTCATTAGAATTCTTTTGGCTCGAGCCTATTGAACCTATTAGACCTCATCAGGACTAATTTTTCAAACCATATCAAAATTTTAAGGAAAATCACATAGGAAAATTATCCCTTATAAATATGCCTCAACCCATGATTGAGCCACCTATCCTTGAAAAACCAATGATTGAACCAAAAGCCGTTCCAAATGTCTAAGAGCAACCTATGACCATTTCCTATAAGAGACCATGAGATAACCAAAAAAATATCATTGTGCCTCTTAAAATCAAACAAGTTTACAACGCTAAAGAGAAAGTGGTTGAACAACCTCCCATGGTTCCTTCCATAAGGGAAGAGAAGAGGCCTGTGATTGACAAACCTTCTCCTACACAAACACAAATTGACAATAGATTGAAATGAAATTGAAATGCTAGAGAGCATAGGTGTAGATGTTCTACTATTTCTTTTATGTTACAAATCAAGAAGAAAAGAGGAAAAAAGAAAATGAAAATATGAACTTACCTGAAGCAATGCATGATGATTCTATACCCTCACAACAAAGTAAACAAGAACCTTCTAGAGATATTATTATTCAACCTCCTATTGTGATTAATTTAGATGATGACATTGATATTTCAAAGATTGATGAATAAGTGTATAATGAGTTGAATTCATTGTTTTCCTCTTCTATAAGCTTAAATGAAAAATCTCCTAAAATGAGCATTGAGATTGGTTCCTCCCCTAGTTTAGCACTTGCCATTGTCCCTTTGGGTAGTCTTTCTCCTTCTACATATACTAATCAAGATTGGGATGCAGATGACCTACTAATAGGTTGACTCACATGTGACTTACTAGTATTTTGCATTGTTTTCTTTTGTATGTCCTTTATGTGATTTCATGTGCATGATGTGATCCCCCATTCTATTTCATTTGATGTATCTCTATCTCTCTCTCTTTGTAATTTCCTCTATATGTATCTACATTCTTCTCTATATCATAAATATTTATCATTTTTTGCTTGTCTTGTCTTTTGATTTTTGGGATAATGCAAGGCATCGAGATGTTTAGGTCTCTTCCATGTTGACCCAAAAGGATTTTTCCTTTTTTTTTCTCTCTTTGTTTCATTCTTCCACTTTTGAGTATTTTGGGAATAATGACATTTCTGAGCTCTATAACAAAATTGTAGAAAAGATATACCAACCTTGAATCCATAGATCCCTTATGTATTTTTGGAGGCAACCCCTCCCTCCTTTTTCATGACATATCTTTATTTTAGAAACATATGACTTGGCATAGGGATTTTTGAGGAAGCTCTCATGTCTTAGGAGTAAAAATTGGCTACTTTAAAGCAATTTCTCATAGAAATGGTGTTAGCAACTGCTTTAAAGTTGGGGCATACATCGATAATATCTTTTGAAATTTTGCATATTTAATGGTGTGATTTTATTTTTTCTTATGATGTGTCCTTTTCATAGTGGTGTCATTAGGTTTGATGCCCTCCAAGAGTGAGATATTTATTAGCGTACGAATTTCCTCTTAGTGTTGATGCAACACACTGCATTCCATAAGTTGTCAATCTTTTTCTCTTGACTTGTCCTCTCTTTGAGACATTAGGCACAATGTGCCCTAAGAAGAAGACCTTACATGAATGAAGAAAATACCCTTTAAATAAAAAACCTTTACTAGCATAATGTTCATAAGTGTTTGGCATGAAACAATTGGCTAACCTTGTGAAGTGTGAAACCCTAATTCAAGGAAACCTAGCATAACACACCTTTCTTTCCTATGGAGCCTTGCCACATGTGCATAGGTGCTTACCATAAGTCAACTTGTTAAGCATCAAGCAAGAATGTGAGTGGCACCCCATTAGAGTTATTAGATTGATAGATTTGGCATGGTAAGTATAGAGAGAGCTAACACACAAGCATGACTTTCTCACTAAGCCACCTCTAGTGTAGTAAAATGCATACCCTTGCATTTTCACACTTTTTTGGGACCACCTTTCTTTTTTTATCCTTACTTATGTCTTAATTGGTCCCATACTTTTAATCCACAAGCCTAATAAACTATATCACGCTTTTTAAGTGGAAAAATCCTAAAAAATATCAATAAGTGATAAATGATCATTTAATGTTTCTATCTCTATGTCCCTAATTTATGGATTGGGACTAAAATGACACCTAGGGCATCTTTTTCCTCCTTGGGTC
The DNA here is from genome assembly GCA_007258455.2 of Sequoia sempervirens. Lineage (NCBI taxonomy): Eukaryota > Viridiplantae > Streptophyta > Pinopsida > Cupressales > Cupressaceae > Sequoia > Sequoia sempervirens. Next base: position 181 of record VDFB02146379.1, on the reverse strand, counting down.
TTGGGACCTTGATTTTGAAACCACCTAAAAAAGGTCCCTTTTTGGAGTCTATGCCTCGAGATTTGAGCCTTGGGACTAAGATGCCACCTAGGGTGTCCTAGTCCTCCTTGGCTTATTTTTGTGATTCAATTTCAAATTTTGGTGGGATTTAACCTCCTTTAATTAATGATTTCCTATGTCA
>VDFB02146378.1:0-29031 GCA_007258455.2 Sequoia sempervirens | reverse complement strand
ACAAGGTCAATACCAGCACCGAGGATGAAGTTGAGGGCACTCAGGGAAAATCGACAACCAAGGGGCAATGAGTATTGTAAGTTTGGCACCCCCATTCTCTTTAACCTTCAATTTTCAAGCCTAGTTTCCAAAGATCTTCTCGTACATTGGCACCCTCATTCTCATAAAATGGTATAAGATAAGAGAAAAAAAAAATAGTTGTCTTTCACTTTTTTATCGACCAGCCTCAAGTCTTGGAAAAACTCCCATAATCTACTCACATCTTCGTTGAGGTCTAGGATTTCATCACACATAGCCTTCATCGCAAGAGTCTGAAGCAATTGTAGACTTAGCCCAAGTATATGCTAGGCTAAGGTAGGTTTAATGAATGGAAATAGAGGCATACAATTCTTATTTAATACCTCCACCACAAACATATGCAAGGTGTTGGTTGTTTTTATAGTAAGCAGGTTGATCTTCTAATCTACCTATGGAATTTTCAATTCCAATAAAGGGCAGCTCGAACAACCTAGACCAATTGATGAGGATTTGAAAGACCTCCTACACTTTGGGCTCTGTAAGACCCAGGAGGGTGATCCCTTAATGCATTTACAACCTCTGCACCATCATCATAAACAACATTAGAAACAACAAATAATCTCATTTAATAGATCAACATAATAGGATAAGACCGAATAGAATTGGTTGTTTATCAATAATATCAACTATTTGGAGCATGAGATAACTACAACAATATTTCACAGTATAATATAGTCATTGATTTATAATTTGTATCAAGCTCCATGTAAAGGAAAACAAATACTGAACCATACAAATAAGTACAACTTAGATTAGTGTCATATATCCATTGGAGGAGTCAAATTTATAAGCATCTAAGGGTTTATGACATATTTAACACATAACATATAAGATCATTGATAGCATTGCTTTACAATCTCATCAATATGTATTCTAACCCAATACTACTTATCAAATCCTTATACAGAACATATCCACCTACAATCCCATTCAAGCATTTTAATTAATTCCTTGAATTAAAGCTAAAACAAGAATCAGCCACACTACTTGATGAGATATGAATCAGAGCAATATGATCATTTTATTCAAAATTTAAGTGCTTGTACAATGGAGAGACAGCCAAGGTTTGAATTAATATATCAATTCAAAATTGCTGATAGCAATCATAAAAATCGATACATGAGATTCTGAGAAACCTACTATAGAATGACTCAAAACCTAAAGTGCATTTTCCCTAAAACCATTGGGCTTTTCGAAGTTTTTTCTATAGCAGCTTCACCCTGGGCTGAAACCAAAAATATCTAACTTCCATTGCTGCTTCTGTCCTTGAGGAATCTTCTTATAGAAGGCAAAGGAGAAACAAGCATGGTCGAGAAAGCACCGATGTCACTATGTAATTAGGATCACCTTAGCGGAAGTATTCCAAAAATTTGTTACAACAACAATCTCGAGAGAGGGATCTTCTTGTTTCATCATGCTTGTTGAATGGTTGGTGCAACAACAAAAACTTCAAAATTCCACACCCTAGAGTGTCACCAAAAACAAAATTGAATCTATTGTAACTACCAATAGTTGGTTATCAAACATTATTGCAGCCTACTCCTTTTCACTCTTCCTTAATTAAATATACATTTACCCATTTCAGGTACTCTTCATCAGTTGGCCAATCAAAATTGATCACCTCATTCACCTTGAAACTATAAGGTTTGTACTTAACTGCCACCTGATTCGCTTCTCTTTCAAAAGACTGCAAGAATGAGCTGGTGCTAATGATTTTGTCCATACAGCTCACCAACAAATCATAATCTGAGTTACCCTATTTTTGAGGGTTTTGTAGTCCAAACATGATATAAAGGGGCTCTTACACTTTTTGTGATTACTGTAGCTTGTGTAAGAGGCCCCATGGATACTGTTGTAATTATAGGATGCATGAATAGGGCATAGGATGAGAAATAAAGAGGTATAGCTGCTGTCCTCAAGAGTTTTGTGAAGAAAAGCATGTGAAATGAGAGGTTCAAGCCTAGGTTTCAACAAAACATGTATGGGAGATCTGATTTTATGAATTTTTTATCCATGTACTGCAAACCAGATGGGTTGTTTTAGAACACTAAATACATAAATCAAACACACACACACATATATATATATGTATGTATATATGTATATGTATTTTTAAATGTAATGCAAGTACATTCTTGGATGCTCTCCTAGAACAATAAATGCAACATATCATTAAAGAAATCTATATCTATGTATATAAATGTGTATTTCTCAATGCAAGTGTAAATGCAAAGAGCGTATGGTTTTGTAGTGTTATAGATACAACATATCCATAAATTAATGTAATTGAAATTCTTAAGTCTTCAACACATATAATATGAAATCGATCAAACTATTAAACTACATGAGAAATAAATGAAAATAGTAAATGCATATGTATGTGTATTTGTAAATGTAAGTGTAAAATAAATAAGAATAATGAAAATTATAAAAGAATACAAGGAAAGGTCTCCTGCCTTCTTGGTAGTGATAACCTCCTCCACACACAATCCTTCAAAATTATGAATAGAGGAATATAATCTTTGAAGAACTCAAAGTTGATTCTCTCCTACCTGATGTAATTAGTCATTTTATCCTTACAAACATTTATAGTGATTATTAGAGGCACATAGACCAACTCTTCATAATAGAAGAATTTGATCATACTTTTCCAATGATGGCATTATGAGAAAACCTTAGGTTAAATGAATAATTCCTAGCGAAGTTCTTTAAATTATGTCCAACTATATAAGAGAAGACTGCTACTATGTGTACTTGGATACCATGGAGAAAGGCTCTTTGGGCTCTTTCATCAATCATCCTACCTTAAAACATACCAAAAGTCTCCTAGCAATTAGACATAGGAGGATTTAAGATGACTTAAATTTTTTTTTTGCCAAAGCATAAACTTATGATGACTTAACTAGGCCTAGTACACACTCCCTACCCATTAACCACTTAGACATATGGAAATTAAATGTAAATTTGCTGCTATTTTTAGTCATGTAGGTGTCCAATAAACCACTTGGTGGTGTTTCCCTTCAAGTTTATTTGCTTGAATGAAGAGAAAAAGTCTTTTGATTACAATTAGAGAATACATTTGAGGCCTTGGTTGTGTAACTAGTGGACCATAGTCACATTTAACACTTGTTACAAAGTTTGGGAGTTAAAATGTTAAGTAGATTTGATTTGTGATGGACACATTTGGACAGTAGTAACAATAACTTACAATCTATCAAGACTTGATTACCTTATAACCTGTGAAATTCTAGCAATGAAATGATATATTAATAATAATGTCACCTTAGGATCACATCGCCATGAAAGAACTTCATCCAACATCCTTATGAGGTGCAGGTACCATAAATGGAATTATTTTCAGATTTTTCTTCCTCATGGGAATTCAGAAGAAGGGGAAATGAGACATGTAAGTATGTCCACAAAGAGAGGGAGATCATCTGAGGTCAAAGAGATTAGAAGAAAATTTATGCGCATGTGATTTTTTCTTCTTCTTTGGAAGGGGTCATGTTCTTATGATGATGAGAGCATAGGAGGCGGTCAGAGATTTATGAGGTACAAACATCTATGGAAACAATGGGTACCCAAGGAACTTCCTCCAATAAACACTGATTTTTGTGTCAACAGGAGGATATATCGCATAGCACCATCATCATTACATGGTTTGGGCCTATTTTGCATGGATGACATAAAGGTATGTGATGACAAAGTTATTGAATTGATGGATTATGTTGGACCCTGTTATAGTTACAAAGATTGGATGCAACTGGTTCGATACACATGAAGTATGCGTAGGTATGCACTATCACCAAATTATATACAGCTAAAAGATAAGGATCAAAATAAAGGAGTGGCTATGCACATTGAAAGAAGGCCAAAAGCATTAGGGAATATTGCAGGGTTTATAAACAGTACATGACCTGGGTCAACAAATAAACAACCCAATTGCATATTCGAGGCATGCGAGGGAAATCGTGTATTCGTATGTGTGATAAAATCAATAAATGTAGGGGAAGAGTTGCTAATCGATTACAATTTGAATTGCTTAGTTACAAACATAGTTACTATGGGGATGGTACATACTATGTACCATTTTACCCAACCTCCAATTAATAAATCCAATATGCCATTTTATTCTTATGCTTTTTTCATAAGTCTATTGGTTTCATTTTGGTAATGTATTTTTATATTTAATTTTTGTCACAACGAGACATTGATCGTGTGGAGAAGGCTCTGACCTAGAGCACTGATCATGATTTATCTTCACACACTTCTACCTGATAGGTTTACCTCATTGTAATTGTACAAATTAGATACAATCAAAATGTTTTATTATTATGTTGTTTTGATAAGTTTATTAGGTTAATTTTGATAATGTTTTTAATATTCTTGTTACAGTCGACTGATCGGGGAAAGGCACCAGCAGTAGACGAGAGAATCCATAGGGAGGTGCAGTCAATATTATGTGATGATGACATTGCTTATTCAACAAACACTCTCGATATGATAAGGAAGACTCAAAAAAAATGAAATGAAGAAATCCTTAAGTTGTTATTCATAGTGCCTCAAATAGATGAGATAAGAGAGAGGGTTAAAATATTGACTGAGAGATCACAAAACTTGCAACTAAGCTATCATGAGGTCTTTAATTATAACATTAGTTCATTAATGGTTTTATATTTTGTAATCTTTTATGTCATGAACTAAAATATGTGTTGTTTTCATAGGATTTTTTATGTCCTTATGATGCTCCTGGCCATGATCAGGGTACTACAAGTGCTGCTCGAGGAGTAGGGGTTGGTACAAGTGTCCATCCTCATCTTCCTGCGCATACATCACATCATCTGACCCCATCGTTCATGCCTATATTGTCGTTTGGAATGTTGGCAACACATACCATGCAGGCATCTGTTAGTGCACCCTCTAGCAACGAACACATGCCAGAACATGTGTCAGGACATGTCCCTGGGGATGCAGAGGCCACTAGTACTAGTGATATTTTAGCAGCATTTCCTGGATCTTCCCATATTACTAGTACAAGAACATTTCCGGTCACATTTGTGGTGATCGAAGATTTCGTTCCCATAAAGATAGAGAAGGTCCTAAGTACTTTAAAATGTTTTAATTATTATTACATATAATCCAATTGAAATTTACTTATTGATCGCTCTTTTTAGACTATTGATCCCATGATCATTTTGTAGGAAATTTTTTTTTTATTAACATCTAAGTGATATTACATGGAGCTCTTCGGGCCCACCATATGTACATGATGGAATGCCCAAAATAAAGATTTAAAAGATGAGCTCATTAACCATTTAGTTGTGCTCTTCGGTGATAAAATATTCAACTGAACCAAGGTCCTTCAGAAAGCTGGTACCTATCTAAAGTATGTGAGGGACCAATATAGGTCACATTTAGAGAAGAACAAAAAGTATGAGCATCCCCCATGATTCTGGAGAGGGAGTGGAAGGACCTGGTGTCAGATGGAAAGAAGGCTAAAAAGAAAAAATGAAGGACACCATCGGGCCAAGGAAGGTATGTGATACTATCAACAATGTAATTATATACTAATTACTCTTTCTTTTTACATAATCTAATGTATTTCAAACTTTTCATAGGCTGCCCGACACATCGAAGGCAACAAAGGAAAGACTAGAAAAACACGGGCAACACAAACTTGGCTCTAGTGGTTATATGAAATTAGCCGCACAAATTGTAAGTATCAATAAATGAAATATAGTATCCAAATAATAAATTGGAAACAATTTTGGTTTTATCACACCATAGAAGAAAAATTCATGATCTTATGCAAAAATGTAGGGCTCTGAATCCAATAGAGTTCCCACAGAAGATGACCTAAAGATTTCCTTCCAGCAAGGCTATGGAGCCATGGTTGAATGCCTAAGAGTTTTTACTGGGAAAACACAATCTTCCACTGCATCCAACACAAAGGTAAATAAACTCAATAAATTTTATTTAAAATTGAAGATACTTATTGCAAATATATTCAATAATTTCCACCATAAAATATTACATTCAAGCAATGATAATATTGCATGACATTGGAATGCATCTAAAGTGAGGTGGAGCACAACCTTTTGTAGATGAAAGGTCATGGTGTGCATCGGTGCTAGAATGTAAGTGTGATCAACATGTTGAGCATGATCAGGCTAGAAGATCAAGAACATGATGTGGCTTCAAAACCGGTGCAAAGAGGCCCACTCTCATGTTTATAGCAAACATGTTAATTTCAATTGGTGCTATTAATTAATGTGTAACCTTTCACATGTTTCTTCACAGATCAGGTGGGGTGTTTAACATGGTGACATGATTCTATAACAAATTGAGAACATGATGTGGACCCACATCGGGGTAAAAAATAACCAGCACTAAATACAATGTTCTTTTAATTAATGAAATACTTGTAACAATAATGGAAACTTGTATGGGTTTAACATTTCTTTCTTATTGCGGTGGGCCAGCAGTGTCCCGCGTCATGAGCAGGCGACTATGGAAAGGCATACATTAAGATCGTAGTGATGAGAACAAGTAAAGGGGGATAGAGGATTTAGAAAATGATACTCCACTTCGATTTTTACGAGAAACTTTAAAAGGGAAACAAAAAAAGTGATTGTAATCATATCATGACAACCATATTTTTTGATAGCCAAAGCTGAGAAAAGATATTATGTGTTGGTAATGAAAGATGTTATGTGTTGAATGAAGATGTTATGTTGTGTGGATGAATGAATGAATTTATGTTATTAATGGATCAGATAGATGATTAATGATTGGGTATGAATTAGAGTGATATTGAAGGGGGAGGGGCCAAATGAGAGCTTCCACTATCTGCGTGGTTGGCCCTGTTAAGTAGAGAATATTAAACTATTCTCAAAACAAAGAGAAGCTCAATAAGGTAATGCACTTTTCAATATAAGAAATGCATCGTTTGAAGCATCAAACCAATATGCAAAGATGAAAGAAAGTGCTAACTTTTCACTATGGTGGTTGCAAAATGATTCTTTATACTCTGAATCCATGCTCTACATCATAATTTGAAGTTGTTTACATTCCAATGTTCTGAGTTTAGTTTGTTTGTATGGCTTTGTATGAATACCACATTGTGTTGTGTGTGGATTTGGTTTCAAAGCTTTGTTTCTTCTATTCTTAGTGGTGACATAACTCTAAAATTTGACTTTTGTGTATAACAGGTTAGTGGAAAAATTGAAAGCTCTAAAGGGTTTAGAGGCTTGATTGAGATAGATACATGCATATTTGGATCTTGTTGTTGATGGGAGGCTTCGACTTAATCATGAAATTTTGTACCATCTATAGGTATGCAAAAGTTTCTCTACTTACATTCATTCTTGATCATAAACTTTGTAAATGATATTAATGCTTCAAACTTAAGATTCATTTCATTATTATAATGATCAAAATGTTATACTTTGCTATACATTCAAGCATTCTCTTGCCCCCTACCCTTTTCTCTCCCCACTCCTTTTAATAATTTTTCTTTGTCATAAAAGATTCACACACATTTTGTCTATCATTACCTAAAATTCTCTTGAGAAGCCTTAGAAGAGTGAATAAAGATATGTAAAAGATGATGGATTATGTCTAAAAAACAACTTTCCATCTTATAGCTAATTAAATCCTTAATATTTGAATAGTTTAAAGCTTGAATAATGCTTGTATATGCATGTGTAGCAATAAGGGATCCTATGTGAAGATTGAAATTTAAGACATCACTTTGGTATTTTTCCTTAGGCAGTGAAATGATATTTTGAGTAATACAAACCTACACACACATTAATATTTTTTGGCATTGCATTGACAAAAAAATTTCTCTTATACCTACCCACGGCTAGACATGGAGGTATATAATATTGGTTTCTAGGTTTATTTTGCAAGTAGTTAATTTCATAGAGGAAGACTAAAATCTTCTTAATGTCCTGTGTCAAGTGTGAAAGCATATGAATCACTTGCTGAAGGCACCATTTTGTATTCATCCAAAAACTGGTTTGTTATTTTTTTTAATGTTTCTTGCATGTTTTTTTTTAGGCTCTAAAGATGTATCTCGGCTCTTTCCTTTGCACTTTTCATCTATTTTAATGATTACAGTAGATTGTCCTCATAATTTTTCATGTAGATCTATTTGTAAACTTATTTTCTACCAATCAATTTGCAAACTAGTCACATATTAAGGACCATTTCACTAAATTGTAGTCATCCATTACTTCATATGTTGTAGGTTGTGTCTGTGTGCCAATAAATCCTGATGATTGTGAGAACTTTAATCCTACAAGTGTACCCAATATTTCTCAAGTAAAAGTCTTACCTTATTTTATAGTACTTTAAATGGTTAATTGAAGGTGCTTCTTTAGATCTGAGATAGTTGATCCCTGGATTAAAATATAGTATTAGATGGGAAGTATAATGATAAAACTGAGGTCCATTGAACACAAATTATGAACATAATTTACTTGACTATGAATAGTGTTACAATTATAATTATTTATCCTTTACCTACCTCTGGATTAATGAAAAAGATAGCAGATATTGGCAGTTCATTACATGTCTCATGTATGTGTTAGTATTTTAATTTTGTTTAAGTTTTTTAAGAGCTTGATTAGGTCAAGAATATGTTCTACAAGCTCTGTTCTCTTGAAACTACTCAAGATTTTCCCTACACATTTTCTCTTCAATCTAGACGTTTCTTAACTCCTTCCCTTGTTATCCCTTCATTGTTCTCAAGTGTAATGATTTTTCTATGCATCTTGTAGTCTGTATGTATGATTAGTCATCTCTTATGAAGCATGGATAACCTTTCATGGAATTGTTGTTGTAATTAGACAATTACCATTGTGAGAATAATCATTTAATTTGTATGGAAGTAAGTCTTTTTCATATTATTTGACTTAGTATTGTAAACTCATCTTTGCAGGATTCTCTCGGGGGGAACAATAGTATTGTGATGATAGGTAGAGTTGTACAACACCATAAATCATTTGGCATTATCAATATATTGCTTATAGAATACTCTGTGCAAGTAAAATGGAATGTGCAATGACAATTGGTCTCAAATTCAAATATGAATATAAGTACATTATACACAAGAAGATGGTATCTATTATATGGTTTAAAGAACCCAAAAATAAGAAAATTAATAGGTTCCATTTGTTCACTTGATCTTGGACACTTGTTTAATCAGTGAGACCCTTAAAATGTCTTGCTAATAACCAGTAGTGTTCAAAACTCCTGAAGAGGTCAGATCGGTGTGACATTGGATCTGTCTTGCTGACAGAAGTCATCGGCAAGACATGGACTATCGGAGTGAGTTTTCTATCCTATGTCAATAATTGATCTCTCATCGATGGGTTGGATTCCGTGGTCATTGCCAAGAGTCTCCATGATGGTACATTTCAATGAATATTTTTTTAAAAAAAAATTGCATTTTTTCATCGTAATTTCGACGAAAACCACCGACGAATCACCAAAAAGGTCCGACGAAGTTGCTATGGCTGCGATGAAGGATTTGTCGTAACTCCTTTCCCATTTCATTGAAATTTTGATGAATTCCACTGATGAATCACATAAAAGGTTTGACGAAGTTGCTTAGCTGCGACTAAGACTTCATTGTAACTCCTTTCCCATTTCGTTGCAATTTCGATGAAGGCCACCGACGAATCATAGAAAAGGTCCAATGAATTTGCTATGCTGCAAGGAAGGCTTCATCATAACTCCTTACCCATTTTGTTTCAATTTTGATGTAGGCCACCGATGAATCACATAAAAGGTCTGACAAAGTTTCTTAGCTACGACGAAGGCTTCGTCGTAACTCCTTGCCCATTTCATCGTACTTTCAATGCAAGCCACCGACGAATCATAGAAAAGGTCTGATTAAGTTGCTTAGCTGCGATGAAGGCTTCATCATAAATCCTTTCCCATTTCATCAAAATAGCGATGAAATTATGGTGTTGTTTTGACGCTTTGAAAGATCCATTGCAATTGCATTTTGGTTGTAATTCGTCAGTGGATACACAAAGTTTGTGTCGATATTCCAATGAACATCCAAGTCATTTTATGATGCCGACGACCGATGAATCTGCGTCATTATTTTGACATTTAATTAGTCGTCAGATTTGTGACGAAAAAATAGCGATGAAATTATTTTCATCAATTCATCAATTTTTTGACAAATATTTGTTGAACGACCGACGAATGTTCATTAAAACATAGAGTCAAATTCAGTGGTGTATATTATTCACTTTGCAGCAAGAAGATTTGATACTCACCTATTTGGAAGCTTCATTACGATGTTCAATGGTGCAATCTGTTTTGAGATTGTTTGCATAGAGGAAATTAATTATGGCATCATCAGTTTAAAATCGAGGGATATCAAATGGCTTAGTTTGGTCCCAGTCTATGAGTTTGGGATGTATTAGGGGTAATGGTGCAGGAGCACTTAAGGAACAATAGTGAGTTTCATTAGGTAAATAAGAAATCTAGAAGAATAGTTTTGTTTTGTTTTCATAAGGTCATGCTGACCATTGTCCAGAGATCTTAGAGGTGTTTTTGATCTTTGGAAAAGAAGTTGTCAAGAGATAAAAAAGTTTAGAAGCTCATCTTGCTGAGTTGTCAAAGTTGCCAAAGGTTGAAAAACACAGTGGATTTTATAATTTTCATCTTTAGGTCATCTTAGGTTTGACAAAAAGAACTTAACTATTTTTGGACCTATTTAAGATATGCTTCGACCATGGAATAGGGTTGGAAGTGTTGTTGTTATAGTGAGATTTTGTGAAATTGAAGGAAGACAACATTCTGTGCTAAAAAATTTGAGTTTTGCAACTAAATAGAGATTTCATGGATTAGTCCTGCTACTATTTTGATTGTAGGATGTGGTGTTAGCAGTTTACAAGCATTGTATATCATTAAATAGTTTCTTTGTTCAATTTGCAAGCACCTTTTGTAAATATTTTAATTTTTTCCTTGTTGCTGGTCTGAACCAGACTATTTTTAGGAAATGGAGTGCTAGAGCACTTTCCCACTATACAAACCATACGGCCCTTTGGGAACAATTCCTAGTCTCCATGCTTGTATAGATGGTAGGTTGTAGTTTTTGTGTGTGTGCAGGAGTTACTAGCAATGTCTTGCCCTAGGCGAGCCAGGTAGAGTCCGGCTAGGGAAGACAAGGAGTGAAAGGCACATAATTTTTAGGGGTGCTAATATTTTAGGAAAATTCCTTTTGGAGAATTTATTTGAGGGTCTTGGAAAGGCTTGGTAGTCAGGAGGAGGCTCCATTAAACCATTTGCTGTGAGAATATTCTGACAGTTTGAAATCAGCCTAGAAAAGGCTAATAAACCCTAGGTTTTGGCCATTTTTGTGCAAGGGCAGTGTACGGGAAGTACATATTCAAAACCCTCAAAATATTCAAGGTAAGGACATGGGAAACACAAACCCCAAGCAAAGAACCTAGGTCACTTGGAGGGTTTTGGAGTAAATTGAATTTTTCTCAAGTCAAGAGGCGTAATTGGGGCTCTAGGCTTGTAGCCTTTTCTAACCCTAGGAGAGGGTTTAGTGGCAACGATGGGGAATTGGAGTTTTGGAGTTGAACAAGAACCCTAATAGGTTACTATGAAGCTTTTACTTCATCCTTATACCCCTGCAAAAGCCTAACTGAACGTTGAGGGTAGGTGGCCTTTAGGGAAGAGTAAGGGTCAAGGGTGAGATAGTGACAAAACATCAAGATTGGCTTGATGAAAATGAAAGAAGGTTGATAGTAGGGTTGGACAGTAGGACTAGGGGACCTATACCTAAAATAGGACCTAAAGGTTAAGGTGGGAAAGTCACCTAGGAGTTCTTGAGAACAAGGACCCAGAGCATGGGACAGTGAGTGTCTCATCCAATCCTACCCTATCAGATTGGTATCAGATCGAGTAAAAGATTTGGGAAAGAATAATATATGTCAGAGGTTGAGTCAAGTGATACTACCATCATGGTGACAAATGCACAATTGGCCAAGATGGTTGAAGAGCAGGAGGAAGACAATAGGCTATTGAGGGAAAGAATAGCCCAACTTGAACAAGCAGTGAGGAGTGTGCAATTTGAGGGAAGGATACCAAAGGAGGAAGAGGTTGCAGAGGAAGACAAGACCCCTGAACCTGACCTTGTTCTGAAAGAAGAGCCTTTCTTGAAGGCATTGAAGGCCTTGAGTGGAAAAGCACTTGAAGGCATACCATTATTTAGAGGGAAAATGGAAGCTGATCTTTTCATGGACTGGATAGAGGGAATGGAAAACCATTTTGAATGTGATGGAGTCACTAAGGCACAGAAAGTAAAGATTTCCAAATGAAGACTAAGAGGTTCTACCTTGACATGGTGGAAGTTCATTCAGACAGAGAGGGAAAAGGAAGGTAAGCAACCTATAACTACTTGGAAGGGTATGGTTGCCAAAGTAAAAGAAGCATACATGTCAGATGACTATGAGATTTAGTTACACAAGAAGAGACAAAGCCTAAGGCAAAAAGACCAAGATGTAAACACTTACACTGAGGAGTTTCAAAAACTTTGCATGAGATCTAATGTGACGGAGGATGAGAGTCTCAAGGTGGCTAGGTATCTTAATGGCTTGAAGTGGAACATTCAAGAGGAGATGGCTCTTTTAAGTCCTAAGACATTACATCAATGTTACCAATTAGCTATCAAGATTGAGGAAAGGAACAAGAGGAAGCAAGATCAAGCTTCTAAGGGCAGAGGTAAAGGCAAAGATCAAAGAGATCAAAGAGGACGACAAGGTGGCTACCAAGGTAGAGGCAATGACCAAAGAAACCAAGGAGAGTTTAAATCCACAGATCATGGCAATGAAACACCTTCTAGAGGAGGGTATAATAGAGATATAGGACCTCAAGGAGGTTCAAACAGAGGAAGAGGAGTAGGCAGGAGCAATTAATACTTTGCAAACATGAAATACTACATTAGAAGTCAAGTAGGGTCATCCCGCTTTACAGTGCCTGCAGAGAAAAACATCTTCACTCAGCAAAGGAGAAGAGAGTGGCTTATGCACAAGAGGACACCCATGAGTCCTAAGTCATTTGGAGGTCAATATTTAATCTAAGGTAGGAGGAGAATCATGTTCCAAACAGAGTTTTGATCGTAATAACCGGGCCGGCGAAGAAACAAAACAAAGGAGAGCACTATTTAGAGTAAGGTGCAAGATACTTGGTAAAGTGTGCAAGGTCATAGTAGATTCAAGTTCAACAGACAATATTATCTCAAAGGAGGCAGTAAAGAAACTGAAATTGGAGAAGCTACCCCACACTAACCCCTACAAGGTCAAGCATACAACAAAGGGCAAAGTGTTTTAGTGAATGAGCAAGTAACGGTGGAGTTTTCCATTGGAGGATACAAAGACAAGTTGGTTTGTGATGTTTTACCCATGGATGCATGCCATCTACTATTGGGCAGACCATGGCAATATGATAGAGGTGCCATGCATGATGGGAAAGATAACACCATCTCATTCAAGAAGGATGGGAAGACTTTCAAGTTGCAGTCACTGATAGAAGAAGAAGAGGTATAGTCAAAGACACCAAGTGTCATGTTGAGTAGTGGGAAGGAGTTCCTTAACAACCTACATCAAGGGGGTGAAGGATATGTGATCATGATGCAATCCAAAGAGGAAGATAAGACTGAGAAAATAGTCCTACCGGAAGCAGTCTAGAAGTTACTTGAAAGGTACAAGAGCATAGTTAGTGATGGGACACCTACAACTTTACCACCAAAGAGATCCATAAGTCATCAAATTGACTTCATACCTGGAGCCTCATTGCCTAACAAAGCAGCTTATAAGCTTACACTAGATCAGAACCTAGAGGTAGCAAGGCAAGTGCAAGAATTGTTGGACTGGCGACATTCAAAGAGCATTAGCCCATGTGCAGTACCAAGTGGTTTTAGCAACCAAGAAAGGAGGTAAGTGGAGGTTATGCATTGATTCTAGAGCAATAAATAGGATCACCATTAGGTATAGATTCCTATCCCTAGGATTGAAGATTTTAATGGATTGTCTCTGAGGAGCCCAAGATTTCACCAAGCCGATCTCAAGAGGGGATACCATCGATCGTAATTAAGGATGGAGATGAGTGGAAGACAACTTTAAAGAAAAATGATGGGTTATATGAGTGGAGAGTTATGCCATTTGGCCTCTCTAATTCCCCTAGCACATTCATGAGGCTCATGAATGAAGTGCTTAAATATTTTACAGGGATATTTGTGGTAGTGTATCTTGATGACACCTCATATATAGCAAGATAGCAGAAGAACACCTAAAACATGTGGAGTTGGTTCTTAGAAGATTGCAAGAGGAGAAGTTGGCAATCAATCTAGAGAAGTGTGAGTTCTTTAAGAAAGAGCTTGTATATTTGGGCTTTGTAGTGTCCAAAGGATCATTGAAGATGGATCCAAGAAAGGTGGAAGCCATCCTAAATCCACCCGGCAACGCAACCATGGATAGAGGAATTTCGGAGCGGATTGGCTCAATTTTATAGGAAAACGGCGGTAACTTGAAGCGGTTATGGCGTGCAACGGTCCAGGATGGCTAATCAAGGGTGGTTTAAAACCAAGTTTGTGTGGACTCAAGAAGCTACAGCGCTCTTGATAAAACTGTTTAAAGAAGCGGCAACCCTCGAACCTTATTCTCTTGTTACTACCTAGCTTCTAGTGCCGTTCACCTGAATATGACGCGCGGGATAAAGCGCAGGGAGGAGTGCTAAGTCAAGAGGGAAGACTCTGGCGAGCTTTAGTGAGAAGCGAATGAAGCAAAGAAGAAGTATTCAACCTATGGATTTATAACTTTATGCTTTGGCCCGCTCACTTGCGAAACAGATGCAATACCTCTGTCTTAAGAGCTCGGTATAGTCTCACCGCATGCGCAATTTAGCTTTATCAACACTCAAGAGAAGCGAAAGTAATATAGCAATTTCGAAACGGACGAACACAATCCGCTTTTACCTTCGGCCCATCGCACAAGAAGTGACAGCTAAACAAGGTGGCGATGTACGGGCAGAAGATCGCTGACGCGAGATACAAACCATATACTTGGCATAGAGAGCTCTGCTGGATCTCTATGGGGAAGATGTGCCGACTTTAGAGGTCTATATATGTTCTAACTTCGGAAACCATTTCCATAGCCAATACACCGTATGGCAATAAAACGGACATTGTATAAAGTGGAATCAGTTATGTGTTCCAAGAGGGTCATCGAGGGAAAACTCAATCGCATGCCATGTAACGGAAATCTTGAAGTGGATATCTTTGGCATCAACAAGACTTTGTGAAACTAGTGCAAAGATTCTGTATTTACCGCCTAAGCTGGCAAGAGATGTTAGAAAGTATGTGGAACAATGTGTTGTGTGTATCAAAGCTAAGGGAGGAGCTAGTAATGTTGGTCTATATCAACCCCTACCCATTCCTAACAGACCATGGGAGTGTGTAAGCATGGATTTTGTGGTAGGCCTTCCTAAGACCAAGACTAGTTTTGACAATGTTTAGTGCAGTAGTGAATGGTATCAGCAAAATGAGCCGCAATTTTATTCCCAAAACCATGACGTTACATATTCATCTGTCTCCTTCATGGAGCTGGTGCTGAATCCATGACCACCATAAGCATTGCTCGGATAGGATGTGAAGTTCCGCGAGCCACTTCAAGACCTTATGGAGGACTGGTACCAACCCGCCTTTGATCACTTACCATCCCTTTAGATCGGCCAGTCGAGTAAGCCATTAGGCGCTAGGTAATCTTCTAAGGCCTTAACTAAGGAATATGGACAGATATAGGATATGTTTATCTTAAAAGCTGAGCATGCTTAACAAATTATAGTGAATCCAAACCATGCTAAAGAGCCCCTGAAGCGTGGGTATGGGATGCAATCCCAAGAGGCTACGTGAGCCTCAAAAGGATCTTCGGAGCTGGCGGTACCGTACAGCGGATGGCGCAGAAGACTTTAGTTAGACAATGAAGGAGATTCAGGAGCAGGTGAAGAAGACAGTCACAAAGGCTACACAAAAATTGAAAGAGAAGGCAGATATGTCAAGGAAGGATGTACAATTTGTAGTAGGGGACTATGTTATGGTCCACCTTTGACAAACCTGGTATTGCGGTATGGGAATTTCAACCGCCTAAGCTGCAAATGCAGCGAGAGGGTCTTGGGCGCGATATTGGCCAAGTGGGCGAAATAAATGCATACAGGAGCTGCCTGGCTGACTCAGGATCCAGTGTTCAATGTAGCTGATTTGGTCAAGTATAAGGGGATAGTCAATGATGTGGATCATAATAGTCAGGAGATCTTCAAGGACATCAACAATGTATCCTTACCTATTCAAGACAAGCCTCATGCAGAGAAGATCTTGGAGTCAAGAGTGAAGAAGGCTACAAGATAAAAGGTGTACATGGAGCACCTTGTCAAATGGAAGAACAAGCATGACTCAGAAGCCACATGGGTACAAGAAGATCAGTTCAAGAAGTTTGGTATTGACCTGTCCTTGATCCCTCCTTCCATTCCTTAGTGTTTGGGCTAAGAGGGGGAGAATGTTGCAGGAGCACTTAAGGAACAACAACGAGTTTCATTAGGTAAATAAGAAATCTAGAAGAATAGTTTGGTTTTGTTTTCATAAGGTCATTTTGACCATTGCGTGGAGAGCTTAGAGGTGTTTTTAATCTTTGGAAAATAAGTTGTCAAGAGATAAATAAGTTTAGAAGCTCATCTTGCTGAGTTGTAAAAGTTGCCAAAGGTTGAAAAACACAATGGATTTTATAATTTTCATCTTTAGGTCATCTTAGGTTCGACAACAAGAACTTAAATATTTTTGGAGCCTATTTAAGATATGCTTCGACCATGGAATAGGGTTGGAAGTGTTATAGTGAGATTTTGTGAAATTGAAGACAACGTTTTGTGCTAAAAATTTGAGTTTTGCAACTAAATAGAGATTTCATGGATTAGACCTGCTACTTTTTTGATTATAGGATGTGGTGTTAGTAGTTTACAAGCATTGTACATCATTAAATAGTTTCTTTTTTCAATTTGCAAGCACTTTTTGTAAATAGTTTAATTTTTTCCTTGTTGCTAGTTTGAACCATATTGTTTTTAGGAAATGGAGTGCTAGAGTACTTTCCCACTGTACAAACCGTATGACACTTTGGGAACAGTTCCTAGTCTCCATGCTTGCATAGATGGTAGGTTGTAGTCTTTTTGTGTGTGCAGGAGTTGTTAGCAATGTCTTGCCCTAGCTGAGCTAGGCAGAGTCGAGCTAGGGAAGACAAGGAGTGAAAGGCACATAATTTGCAGGGGTGCTAAGATTTTGGGAAAATTCCTTTTGGAAAAATTTAGTTGAGGGTCTTGGCAAGGCCTGGTAGTCAAGAGGAGGCTCCATCAAACCATTTTGTGTGAGAAGATTCTGATAGTTTGAAATCAGCCTGGAAAAGGCTAGTAAACCCTAGGTTTTGGCCATTTTTATGCAAGGGCAGTGTACGGGCAGTATAGATTCAAAACCCTAAAAATCTTCAAGGTATGGACATGGGAAACACAAACCCCAAGCAAAGAACCTAGGTCACTTGGAGGGTTTTGGAGTAGATTGCATTTTTCTCGGGTTAAGAGGCCTAATTGGGGCTCTAGGCTTGTAGCCTTTTCTAACCCTAGGAGAGGGTTTAGTGGCAGCGATGGGGAATTGGAGTTTTGGAGTTGAAAAAGAACCCTAACAGGCTGCTATGAACCTTTTACTTCATCCTTACACCCCTACAAAAGCCTAATTGAACATTGAGGGTAATTGGCCTTTAGGGAAGAGTAAGGGTCAAGGGTGAGATAGTGACAAAACATCAAGATTGGCTTGATGGAAATGAAAGAAGGTTGATAGTAGGGTTGGACAGTAGGACTAGGAGACCTATACCTAAAATAGGACCTAAAGGTTAAGGTGGGAGAGTCACCTAGGAGTTCTTGAGAACAAGGACTCAGAGCATGGGACAGTGAGTGTCTCATCCAATCCTACCCTATCAGGTAAGAATTCACCTAACTGGTTAAGGTCAAACATGGTGAGAGTCCTGATGGTGGTATCTTTGATTTTTCCAATAGAAAAATCAAGGTCTATAAGGTAACTCTCCTCTAAATTATTTGTTTCACTCTGAGTTGAATCATCTTCGTTGGAATCATCAGTGTGTTGTGATCCTAATTGAAGTGATCTAGAACTTGAACCTTGTCCCTATTTGATTAGGGGTGCATACTTGTGTACCAAATCAATGTACTTGTCATGACAAGACTCTTCTAATAATGAATCCCACTCATATTCATTATAATTAGTTTCATGATCATCACTGGCTTGTAACTGTAATATTCTCTCAACCACCTTCTGAGTCATCCTTTCTTTTGTCTCCTCTTTATAACCTATCCCAGTCTTATCTTTTGGATTGATTGAGAGTGGTTGAATTGGTTCTACAATTCCTTCCTTTCTGTTTTCTACAAGGCCTTTTTCCTCATATCCCATCTTTTCCAAGATAGTGAAACCTTTTCCATATTGTGTTGTTTGTACATTTGTCGTTGCTACTTGAGATTCTTCTTCATCTTTATAGAGCCAGTTTAGAATATCTTTGTCTTCTACTTTATCAACCCTTGTGCTTTCTTTTATAAACCAACCCTCAAAGAGAGTAACTAGTTGTGATGTCTATTGTGTTGAAGTTGAGGGTTGCCCATATGACTTTGTGGAAGAGAACTGTGAAAGACAGGGATCATTCGATGAAATATTCACCCACACCTTTATCTTTGACTTGGACTTTTTTATCAAATTGTTTCAACAACACATTTAATTGGGCTTCATGATTTGAGGATGTGGAAGGAGGAAATTCTTCTTTCTTCTTAGACTATTTAGATATGGAAATAGATTGACCTTCATGATTTGAAGAAATGACCATTGGTTTGGATGAAGAAGTTGACTAGCTCTGATCATTGGAAGGGATGGAAGTGGAATCTTCTCTATTATGAGGCGCAAAGATATATTGGATAGATTTTAGAGTGTTGCAATACTGAGGACTATTTGACTTAGCTGAGATGGTGATTTCTTGGTGACCACAAGGGAATTTCAGACATTGGTGGTATGTTGACGGGACCACTTGCATTTTATGGATCCATGGGTGAACCAATAGTATGTTGTAGGTCAAATCCTTGTCTAAGACTTGGCAGATCACATCTTTCTGAATTGGTCCTACTTGAATAGGTAAGATAATCAATATCTATGAAGATCTTTCCTCATCATCATAGGCTTTTATTGTAATCTTTTTCTTTGAATCAATTGCATTCTCAAAGAATCCCAAGGCACGAACAAGTTTAAAATTACATATATTCAAGCTAGCTCCTCCATCTATTAAGATGTGTTTGACACAATGTTTATGAATTAGGAATTTGATATGGAGGGTGGAATTGTGGGGATGAGAAATAATGCGTCATCATTTTCTGAGAAGGATAAGCAATGTGGCATGGTCAAATGTCCCACCATGGCTTCAAATTTACAAACTTCTAGATTTGTTGGTATTGTTGTGTCCACTAGGGAATTTTCCAAAATCTCTTTGTGGGTGGGTGAAATCTTGATCAATTCCAATATTGATATTTGTGCAGGGATCTTTTGTAACTAGTCCACTATGTTGTATTGATTGGACAAGGCAATGGGTGTTTTAGATGAACTTCCTTTTAAGACATATTTGTCTTCTGCTCTTGTGGTTGCATTTACTGGTATGTTGTCTTGTTTCCCATTTATTTTAATGACATTGACTTGAGTATCAGTTGTAGCTATATTTGGTTTGATGTCATTAATTTGATTTTCAAGGATAATGATGTATTGTTCTTGTTCAATTGGAGTATCATAGATTGGATTATTGGCTACAATAATTTCTTGATTGTCATTTGTTTCAATGGTATTCATTTGATCCTCTGCTACTAAGATATGATTTATGATAGTATCATGGACATAGTTTATGATCTTTCCCTTGTTTTTTGTAGAGGACTCCCCATTTTCATAATTCAGTAAAGGATTTTAAATGCTCCATGATCAGAATTTGTTTGGGGTCCCTCTATTCATATGACCTTGTCATCTATTAAACCTTGTATCTTATGTTTCAATTGGATGCAGTTATTTTTTTGATGGCCTTTGCACCAATGATATTCACAGTAATAGGCATCATTCGACCTTGATGATTTTACTTTTGGTTCAAAGCCTCAAGTGTCAGGTAATGTTATGAGGTTATTTTCAAGAAGTTCCCTCAATGTAGATTCTTGTGATTGACCCAAAGGTGTAAATTTTTTTGGTTTGATTGTGTTTGATAGGGTGGAGTTTTGGACATGGTGTTACTTTGATTATGGTTGTTTTGATTATTGTGTTGGTTGAAATTTTGATTAGTGCCTTGATTGATGTTTTGATCAGTCTTGGTTGTGGTTCCCGATAGATTAAAGATTGGTTTAGAATTATGTGTTTCAGAAGTACAATCATTGGAATTCTTGTTCCTTGTCCAAAATTTTGGTTTCTCATTGTTGTGATGGTTGGAAGAGATAGCATTGTTTGATCCTTCATTGTGAATTTTCAATACCTCTCTTTTGACTAAAGCTTCTTCAATTTTGACACCGTTTTCTACCATCTTCTCAAAGCTAGGTGGACATTGTAATTGTAGCCTATAACTCATTTCACTATTAAGGTTATCGATAAAATTCTCCATCTTTTCTTGTTTGGGTATGGGACGAGCATATTGAGAAAATAATCTTCTCCACCTTTGTAAGAATATGAGAAAATATTCTCTTTTTTTCTGTTTTGTATTACAAATATCCTTCATGGTTATCTCATGTGCAATGTTATATGAATATTGAGTGATAAATTTGTTGATAAGTTCTTCAAAGGATTTTATGCTTGATTGTAGTTTCGAAAACCATTCCATACAATGGCTTCCCAAGTTGCTAGGAAGAAGTCTCATCAAGTAATGATCCTAATGAGAAAACTCAAGACTCATGGTTCGAAACTCTCTCACATGATTTATGTGGTCATATTTTCCATTGTATTTGTCATATTTTGGTAAGTCACAATTTGGGGGAAATGGTATTATGTTCAACTTTCTATCAAAGGGGTAGGGACAAATATATTGCAACAAGTATCTTTTAGTACTCCCTCCTTGCATGTCTTGCAATTGTTGTTGAAGGTTCTTCATTTGATGTGTTAGCATAGCCATTTGATCTATATTTGGTGTTTCAGTTTCAATTTTCTTTGGGGTTCCCTTCAATTTATTGACATCAAAATCACTTGGTAATTTTACCCCTTGGTTTGCTAACATTAGAAGGTACTTTTCTCCATCCTTTTCAAAGATTCTTTCTAGGAATTTGTGAAATTTGGGATCTTGATTTGCTTGTTCTATTTCTCCTTTGATATTTCTTCCATTTCATTTTTGAGGAATTTTGTAAAAGGGATTTTCTTCTGGTTCACCCATGGTATTTTGAGGTTCAAGTTCCTTATCCTTAATTTTTTTATTTTGGGACCTTGTTAAAATGGGCATGCAAGTGATGAAGGTTTATTTTGATCATTGTTTAGCAGTGCCAAAAGAATACCTAGGTCAAATAGAATAATGAATCCTATTGATGGGACCAAGGTAATAAAATTTGATGTAAAGTGTGTTGTTTCTAGATGAAGGATGATAAATCTTGATGGGGAAACTCAACTTGATGATCAAATTTGGATTTTGTTGATGATTGGACACTTTTAGATGTTTGATCAAATTTTAGGTAAAGGATTCCACTTGTAGAGGTTAATTTGAACAAGCTTAGATTCTAAGGAACCTAAGGAATAATTTTGAACTTGAGAAGATCCCAAATTTTTTCTTCCAATTATGAAATAGGGGTCAAATTTCCTTCCTAGATGAGATGCTCAAATCTTTGGAAAAGTATTGGATTTTGAAAATAGTAAAATGAATACAAGTTGGGATTGTTCTTTGAAGCTATTTTGTAAAAATTGAAGAGCAATATCTCTCTAAATTCATAGAGTGTTGAGAAATGTTTTTGATGAGCTTTTGGACTAAGAAATATGGACTTTGGTTTCCGGATTTTAATCTTTTGTGAAATAATTTGATAAAGAACATGTTTAGAGTTTGTTGTACTTGAGGAATGATTTTGGATTGGAAAGGATTTCAAATTATGGTTTCAAAATGTCAAATAGGAGTCAAATTCAACTCTGGTTATGAATTTTGGTGGATGCGTTGTAACAAATACTAAAAGGTAGATGCGCTATAGCATGGCTTGGATGTGCTAGAGAAAAGTTCAAATGCACTTCAGAATCAAGTATATGTGCTAGGGAATAGCTCAAATGCACCAAAGTTTTAGGTTTATGTGCTACAAAATTTGGTAAATGTGCCATAGAATTCAAGGGATGTCTTGGTAAAAGTGGTGAATGCACTATAACATCATGTGAATGTGCTGGAAAAAGTAGTAAATGCATTGTAATAGAGGTTATATGCATTGGAAAAAGTAGTAAATGCACCAAAATAAGTAGTGTATGCACTGAATTGGGGAAATATAACATTTTGCTACCAGTTTACTTGATTTTTTTGGTTTATAGTCAAAGAATTGTTTGTTTCAAATGATGTTTTCTAAATCACATTTTTTCACTTTCAGTGTAAGGTTTTGTTTTATGTTTATTTTAAAAACATTTTGGCAAACAAATTCAAGCAATGTACACTCCAAAGTTGTGTAAAACTATATTCTTTTGGATTCCATGTGGATTTTACTCAAACTGCACTTATTCTTAGCAGATGAATTCTGAAGCTTGGCCACACAGGCTCCCCCTTATAGTGTACTCACTTCTCAAGTAAACTAAGCTTCTAGCCCCCATAAAAATCCCATGCAGACTGATCATCTGTACTAAAAGTTGCAAGAATGTGGATTCCTTTGCAATGACCATTATTGCACCAAAGAATAGATAAAGGTTTTTGGCCAACTATAGCAAGCATTCTAGTACAAACATTATGTTCATGGGGGATAATCCATGTGGCAAGAGACCATTGCTACCCTTCTCGTCAGAACCATCCTCATGATACTTTCCTTTCAACAAGTACCCATAATTATATACTGGCTGGAAGTCATTTGGCTTTAGCGTGTTACCGGTTGGGTCATTCCCTTGGGTGATTACTTTTTCCCACAAGGCAGACCCTCTAAGATAAAAAAAGCAAGGAAGTATACCCATAGTTAAATCAATCTTTATTTTGCATGAATAAAGAGAGAGCACATATTGTATACTCCACTCACACTTGCAGATAAACATGAATGGATCTAGCTTTCTGGTCACCTAGTTAAGGGGAGAGCATATGCCTACTATTCAATACACATGGTAGACATGGTGTTCTTTCCATCCTAATTATTCTAGATTCCTAATTTAAGAAAAAAGGAATTAAATTACTCTAGCCCCTTCATCAAATTCATTAGTAGTTTGCATTAAATGTTTCTTTGATAGTGTTCAAGAGTCTCAACAAAGTCTCTGGCAGTGTTTATGAAGCCTGTACAATAGAAAAACATCCATTAGTTTTTAGACTTAGAAGAAATTTGCAAACAAAACTAGATGCGCCATTATAGGAAGCTAATGCACCGAAAAGGTAAATGCGCTACAAAAAATAGTAAATGTGCTATAGAAAATAGTAAATGTGCCATAGAAAATGATTAATGCACTATAGAAACCCCTTGATGCCCCATAGAGTGGCATGGATGCACCGAAGAAACATTTTGTTGCATTGGAATAGTCAGTGAATGTGTCAGAGAATCTTTTGAGTGTGCTAGAAGAATCAACTGTTGCACTAGAGAAATTCACATCCGAACCTGTAAAGCATACTTTCCAAAAAAATATTAAATAACAGGGGCTTGAGCCCCATAGTGGGCACCAATTTATGTGTGTGAGAAAATATGTGAATTATAATAATAAAAAACACACAACAGATGTAATGTATTACATTAAGGAAATCTAAATTAACAACACAATTTGATAAAAAGATTCCTTAAAGACATTCCATCTTCCTCTATTCCTAAGGATCTTTTATTAGTGCTCTCAGATCTTAATTATGCACTGAATAACTAGGATGACACCTAAGAAATGAGTATCCATCAATTCTAGATTGCAGAAATTATGTCTACGCCTACATGATCTTGATTATTTTGTTGGATGATGGACTAAATGACATGTTGAATGGTAAATTGTTGTATACAAAATGCTAATGAAGATGACGCAATGCTGAATTAAACTAATGGAGATGTTATGAAAATAATTCTAAATGTTGTAAATAAATTAAGACACATCTAAGAAAGTATCCATGATTCTAAATTACTTGCTAAACTATTCTAAATGCTAAATCAATATGCAAACTAAGTTCGCAAATGCTAAGATGATTTCTACATAATAATTGTATGCAATGCTCTCTTATGAAAAAGTTGTAAATCAGCCTCTATTTATAGATTTCACCAAGGCATCAGGTGAGTTGGCAGCAATGGATGATTAGGATTCAATCTGGAGAGATCAACAGTGAGAAATAAGGAAGTTAGAGAGAAATAAAGAGGTTGTCCCCTTTAATAGAACAATCTTTCCAAGTAAATCATCGGAAAGGCCATATTTCAAATTATTGAGTATCTATTTAAAGAAATCGCGGGACGGATAGGTGTAACGGACGGAAATGTGACGGACGAATTAAAATTTGAAATTTAATGGAATCATCATCAAAACAAAATTTTCGCGTCGTTGTAAATTATCATTCGTCGAGTTAAGGAATACAAACTATATAAATAAACTTTACAATTTGTAATTTATACAGAAGAGGAAATAAAGATTTTAATTAATTAAATTACCAGTATTTAATTAATATTCTCCAGACCAATTTTGGATGTATATAGTTGCAATATATTAAAATAGTCTATGTTGTTTTCCATAATGCAATCTAATTGTTGTTCACTAGCTTTGGCTATATTCCCTCATTTTCAATGAATAATAAAATAGTTAATATTATAGAGTTATGCTTTGGTTGTTGTCGATAGATCACTATTGGGGAAAGTATTTGTGAATGTGCATGTTTCTAATTTTTAATTCTTTTTATTTTGCACCATGTTTTATATTTACAACTAGCAAATTGGTAGATATGCATTTGATGCATACTGTAGTAAAATAGCTTGTCTTATACAATTTATGTTAATATACTGTTGCATTCTTGATTTGGTGCTCTATAACAATCTACATTTTTCCATACTTTAGTTAGTCTTTTACAGTTTATCTTTCTCTCTGTAACACATTCCTCATTGTCGTTCTCTACCTTACGCTATGTTATTTCATGTCCAAATTGTTCATTGCATTCCCTATTGTGCAATTCTCTATACAATAAGTATGCACCACTATGTATCAATCGTGTTTGTATCTACTACATTATACATACATATGTGCAAATAGGGGAGACACATTGTCCACCATTGCATACAATGTACCACTATGTCACTACCTTGTCTACGTTTGCTTCGAGATATACTGAACTCTGCCACCCTTGGTGTTTGTATGTGACTTTCCTTTTATGTTCATCTCCACCTATTATCTCATTGTTGTGTGTTACTACATGACATTTCTAGTTATTATTATATTAATATATTTTCGTTATAATATATTATTATTACTATATTATATTTATATATATGTATATGTGTGTGTGTGTGTTTTAAGTACTACCAAAGGTGTAGCTCCCATATATTAATTTTACAACTACAATCAATTACATCCAAAGAGATAAAGTTTTTTGGTAAAGATAACCAACCCCTATAGCAATATCTACCAACCTATTAACATCTTCTTGGGATAGAAGAGTTGTATTAGCATTGAGGAATGCCAAGAAATCATCTATAGTATTTCTTTTTCCACTCCTTTTTTGAAAAAAATTGACTCCTTCAGAATTTTTACTTTTTTTCTTCTTAGCATTCAAATCCAAGATGTCGAGCATAACACTTGAGCTAGGGGCCACAGGTATTCCCTCCATAGCTTGCATTACAACATTTTCCATTTTACCCCCAACAATCCTCCTGGCCTCAGGTCTAAGTGAAGCCCATCGCGGACACGCCAGAAGCCACCAAAAGCGTCAAAACCATCTCTCATCATAGGCATGGCCAGGCTGATGGAGATCTTCTCAATCCGCGAAAGAGATAGCCTTCACGAAGCCCGACATCACGCCTAAAAATAGGAAATACCGCTTCTCATCTGGGTTTCCATTGCTTATCAACACTCATCGTGGTTTTATCCGCGAAGCAAAGGCCCTCAAGGGCAATATGCGAGGATCATCATGGAAAAATAGGTATAGAGTGGCAAAAATTTAGAAAAATCAAAGTTAAGGCAACCCGGCGTAAAAGTTGGATAAGTGATCTCATATTTACAAAAATATGTAAGAATAGAATCTGTGGAAAATTGAATGTAGTTCCCTAAAATATTAGTTTTTTTAGAAAAATCTATTTGGTGAAAATTTGAAATTTCAATGTAGTAGGTACTTAAATTTCAAAGGGAAAAATAAGTAGTGTTTGTCGACTACCATAAGCACAATAAAAATGATACTATTTTTTATAATATTTTAGATATAGAGTAGGACTCATGCCCAATGTGATGTACTTATATTTTTTTGTAATTTTTTTTTCCATTAATAATTAATTATGATTTTTTATTCATTTTTAAAAATATAAAACTTGTATGTAGACCACTTAACTTAGTCAAGCTTCATGAAATTCAATTTTCTTTATTTGTCCTATGGTATGTGTGAAGCATAGAATGTGACATGTTTTGGATTCAAAAATGTATCTGGGATTTAGAAAGTTATAGATGTTTTTCAATCAGCCTATCAATTAGGACTTTAGTCATAATTTGAATAGAAAATGAATAATAATTACTTATTAAATTCAAAGTAAAGCATAAGTTATATCAGTGGAAAGCTAAGAATCTCCTTTAAAAACCCTTTTCATTTCATCAATTTTGGGTAAAAAAGTAGTCATCAACCACATATCCATCAAATTGCCACTTTTTGGCCCATCATGATCCTACACATACCCTCAACACCCTACAACCAAAAAATAATGGCCACTCAGCATTGCTAAGATCAAATAAATAACCATTTCAAGTGGAAGTTCTTCTAAACTGAGACAAATATATCAAACTAGCCCATCTAGGAGCGACAAACCAACATTAATCAAAACCATCCACCTTACCAACCTTGAACCATGCACCAAGTCCTTATTAGATCCAATTTGACATATAACATACCATCCCAATGGAAAAATAGATTGATTTGTTCCATCGACCATATATTGCATATCAAATTAAGTATATATCATGTACATTGTGCAGGGATATACCCTTGTTGTGATACCAAACAACTAATTCTAGTCAGAACCCCAACATATCCTTTTTTACTATATATGACAACTCCATTGACAACTTAGATGCAACAATTATCTCCTATACTTGAACTTGGGCAACCTCATAATTTTCTAACAAATATGTTTCCATATTAGTCTCACTCTAGGCATGATTTATCATGTATGACACAAAATTGTTCAAACACAACCAAATCCTCTTAACCCACATTTTTAATTTCCAATTCCATGCCAAATTTTTTCATACAAATTTTATACAAATATGAGAATCACCCTCTACCTCCATTTCCTTAATTCCTTTCTCTTGAAAAAGCCACAAACCATGAGTAAGGTCCTCCATTTTCACTTCATTATTGGTGGAAACACCTAAGTTTCTAGATAGAGCCCATATGCACTCACGATTACTATTTCTGATAATACAACTAACCCCTACAAGGCCTAGATTCCCTTTTGAAGCCCAATAAAAATTGAGTAAATTATATTCACCTTTTTTCTAGGGGCCTCCACCTTGCCTCACTTCTCACCCTATGATTTCCAGAAGGCCCCAATTTCGAGGGCCTCAATTTATTGGTATGGCTTAACCAGCACACTCTAAGCATTGACTACTTATAGTGGCTAATGTGGTACCTAGCCATAATTCATCCCTCTTCTTGTTCATCATTAACCTTGTTTGGTGGATGCATTTTTTTGAATTATTTCTACCATGCATAATTCAAAACACATCATCAAAGTTTCGCAATGCATATGTTTTGATCATAGTAATGTTTTATGTTTTTGGTCACATATATAGCATAAGAAGATATGTGTGTCCTCACGAAGTAGTCACAATGTTTTAGTGTATGCAATGAACAGGTCTTTAGCCCTATTGGATTACACTTTCCAGTGCAGTTCCATCTTGTGCCAAAATGGGAGCTTTGGAATAGAGTATCCAAAAAACTAGGAAGGATATAGGAATTTTTTTAGATGTTGTAGTTGGTAATGCTTGACCGAACGCCTAAAAAATGGGGTCTTATGTAATGCTAATATTGCAGGATATGAACAAAATGGGTTTGTTGAAAAGGCTTTAGAAACTTTCAAGAAAATGCAAATGGCAGGAGTAAACCTAGATTCCTCTACCTTTACTACCATCCTCCCTACCTGTGCCAAAATGGGAGCTTTACAACAAGCTGTGCACACCCATCACAAAATAAGGATAGAGGATTTTCATCAAATGTATTTGCAACTATCTAGTAGACATGTATCCAAAATTTGGAAGGATAGACAAGGTATGTAGACTGTTTGACAAAATGTATCAAATAAATGTGTTCTCATGGAATTCCCTGATTGTAGGATATTCACAAAATGGATTTATTGAAAAGGCTTTAGAAATTTTCAAGTAAATACAATTGGCAAGTTTAAATCTAGACTCTACAACCTTTGAAAAAATCCTCACACCCTATGTTGAATAGGAGGTTTGGAATAGGGTATAAGCATCCATCAAAGCATAAAGGATAGAGGAATTTTGTCAAATGTTAG
>VDFB02146377.1:0-18968 GCA_007258455.2 Sequoia sempervirens | reverse complement strand
CACTAATGGAGCCACCTTCTACAACCCCCACTTAACCCTTATTTTACCCAATAACCTCCCTGTTCTAGAAGTGTAATCTTCCTCCTTTTGTTTTGTGCCAAGTCCTACCATTGATTTCTTGCCTAGGAATATATTTTAATGAAATTCACTTTGGTAAGTGCCTTTCTCGTACATAACTTTGATCCAGGTTCGATGGTTATTATAATATATATCATTTGTGAAAAGTTCTCAAAGCGATATCTACAACTCTAAAACATTAGATGTCATTTCATCCATCTCTTTTCGAAGTTATTTTCGGCTTCTGCTTTCAAATTGGAATTTGGAAGCTACGCAAGAGAGAAATTTATCAAGACAAAAACTTTAATATCTCCCAACGTATTGAGACGATTCACCGCCGGAAATATTTTTTAGTTCCACTCCTTGTGGTAAATTTTTAGGTCCATATGAGCCTATTTAGGTTGACTTACTAAAAATAGTAAGTGAACATTTTTCACCTTTTCTAACTTCGAACGCTCTATACCCTTAAGTGCTATCTTGGGACTCAAACAACTAAAGAAAATAAGGAAAAAATATTTTTTGGTGATGCAAGATTTCTACCCCACACCACTAGATGCTCCTACATCACTTTCTCCAACCTATGATATGCGATCGCATGATTAATTATTTATATTGATTAATATATGCTTCCATTTTAATTATGATTTTGATCCTTATGATTATATTTTTACATGATTAATTAATTATATGTTTCCATACTTAGATTTCAATTTGGCATTTCATATAACTTTTCTCTCTCCCTCTTCTTATAATTCTTAGGTATCTTAGATACAACCAATTTTAGCATATCAAGTCATTAATGCTCTTATATTTAGACATGTATATAGACATGGGATGCTTATATATATATTTTAATAGATTATGACATATAATAAAAGTGGTAAACACATATGAGCATGTCTTATCTAGATCATATGTGGACCCCATAAGCCCTATGGTGTTATCCTTTGTGTGTTTAAATATTGACTTTTTGTACATGCATGTTTGTTATAACCACATACTTTGAGATAGATATTCATTTAGTATTCACATGTATCTAAAAGTTGGGAACAAGATGTAACAGTGAAATTTTTATACCCATACAATTTCCCATGTATTTTCATTCTATTTTTAGGTAATATCTTAATACATTTACATAATGATAAACATCATGATATTGTGTAAATTTTAGATCATACCCCTAGTATCTTTATTAATTCATGCATACACATATCCTTAGATGTTTAACCCTAAATTATTGATTTATACATAATCCTACAAATTCATCTCTTTTATATATATATATATATATATATAACGATTTTCTATTAAGCTACTCATGTAGCAATTTGTTCACTAGATTTAACTATTATGTCATTATAATATAATTATATAGACACAAGGCTAACCCCACACTCATGAACTTGTCCCTATCAAATTTTAAATTTTAAATTCATGAGCCAACTAAACATAATTTTACCATGATTTAGTGTTATATGATGATATTTAAACAAATTCAATAAATTCATTCTAATAATTGAATAATTAATCATAAATAGGGAAATAAAATCAATCTAGAGATCACTAAAGAGTGGCATATTTTGATTTAAACTTATAAAAAAAGTAAAAATTATGTCTTAGACACCTCCTTCTTATTTTCATATTGTTAAATTTCGAGGTTGATCAAGATGTACATACCTTGTGGATTGAATGTACAACAACAATACCAAGATATTTTTGAATATTTATTGTCTTTAACTCTCAAAAAAGGTGGAGACCATAATCACACATCAAGTAAAGTTGAAAAAAAAAATCCTTGGAGATTAATAGGAAAAATATAAACCATAGATACAAATATGTTATAAAAAATTAATCCTTAATATACAAACTTGTCTTTGAATAAAGTAGAAAATCAACACAAAGTCATAGATGATCACATTAATAGAGAGGCAATGTTACAATATCGCTATTATTTTATAATCTCATTTACCAATAATATCATTCTTAGTTAATAAGATAATTACTTCCTTTCTATTAAATTTACTTTTCATAATTTTAAAATAAAATACAAATGATTAGATTATCAACTTCTCAACTATAATTAGTTAGCTTATGTTGATTTGTGATTAATTTTTTGTATTTAGTTGAAAGTAGGTTAACAATTAAGGAAACTTTATTTTCAATTTTAAATATATATGTTTCCCCTCTATGTTAAATATTATGTAAGTCCACAGCATATGGAAAAGACTAAATCAAGTGTTATTCCTCACAATAAAGGTCAATGTAAGCCAATAGCTAAAACTAGGCAAATAAAATAATATGTAAATCTAACATCATAATAGGATTGTTTGGTATAATTATGCCTATAATAATAAATACCCTACGAAAAATTATACCAACACACGCTTTACAAGCACATACAATGAAGTTGTTCATAGAAATGCCAATTGGAGAACCATTTCATTAGTTTCTACTTTTTGTAATAGACTAGAGTGATATTGTTAGACATTGAATAGTTCTAATTTATAATGGGGAATTATAGTTGATTAAAAAATCTTGAAACTGATTAAGAAAATATTTCATTAGTTTCTATTTTTGTAATATACTAGAGTAATATTGTTAGACATTGAATAAGCTCCCCTACTTATAATAGGGAATTATAGTTGATTAAAAATATTGAAGGATTTCTTAAAGAACTCATATATGTACAAAAATTATAATTATACATTTGGTAGACATTTGTTAAATTTCCCAGGGTTTAGCTAATGTGAATATTCTTATGCTTAAGTTCTCAAACATTGATAATTATTTAGATTTCAGTAAAGGAAATTAAAATTGTATTTACAAATACCAATTTTATTGGCTTGAGAATCTATATATAGTAGTATTCAATAATTATTGTAGTTAATGAAATACAATGTTAAGAAATTGTTCCAAAAACTTAGTAGGCTTAACATCGCATTCACATTATCTTTTAAGAGGTTTAATACCTTTGAATTTGATCTCACCTTGCATACATGTTGCTAAGCTCATATGATTATCATATATTAATGAAGGAAAAATTTGTAGGATCTATGATTACTTTGAATGATTAAAATAAATTTGAAGAATGAGAACCTTTTAAGTAGACTGAGAAAAATCTCCATTTTATTTAAGAGGATGTCAATGATGTGCTCAACCATTGATCTTCTCCTTTTCTAGATTATATTTGTTAATCAATTTAGAAGTTACAATCACATTACCAAAAAATAAATAATGGAAATCTTGTATTTCTTTCTTTAACTTGTTAGTCGCCGCCTTTTAGGCGGAGACTAATGTTTTCGGTGAGCTGCTTTTTGGCATTAAGACTTCTTGAAACTCGCGTCAGATAATGATATAATCGGATAACCTATGGTCTCTGGCATTTATTTTATTAAAGCTGAATTTCTGGGTGATTTTTCTGAATTATTGATTGGTTCAGATGATTTTTGCCAGTGGTTTTATGTTTTTTTATTTAAATTTTGTAGTTGCAGCCAATGAGAAATGAAGGGAGGAAAAAATTGAGATCAGTTTCTAATGTTTTTTCTCTGTGAACGTGTCTCTGTTGCGAGGCTCGTCTGAGCAGGTGGCATTGTTGTTGTGAGGCTCCTGTGAGCAAGTGGCATTGTTAAAGCAGGTCATGTGGCTTGTTTCTGATACTCGCTAAACGTTGTCCCAGCCGGCCTAAATTAGTTGTCTCGATTGTTGTCTTCCTATGTTTTGTCTGCATATGCACGCTTGATGGAGTGTTTAATCACCCTCTTTCTATTCTTTTCCAGAAATCTGGCACAGATCAGTTATTTTAATTATCCCACATTGCAAAAACACGCATGTATTTAAGAAAAGAATGGAGTAGCTACGTCAGTCACGGGATGTCTTCAGATTGAATTAGTTTGTTTTTACTGATCACTTTCAGGGAACTGAAAAATTTACAGCAATCTTACAACAGGGTTTTTGGAAGGAAGTATTCTCTTTCGTTTTGAACTTTTTTCTTGAAAGCCAATCACAGGTAACGTATGAGGTATTGGTGGAAAGTAAACATCTTATCTAATGTTCATTGGATTTATCGTATTCAACTAATGCCAATTCTTCAGCTGGGGAGGGAGGGCATTGGTGAATCGTGATTTGCACAAAATCGTTGTTGTCGTCATAACAGTCTGTAAGTACCCAAGTTCCCCCAAATGATATAGGCGAATGTGGTGGTATTGAAATAGCAACATGGATTAATTTATTACGCTGGCTTCTTCAAGGAAAAAGCAGGGCTCCGGTGGCTGCGCCTCACTTTTGTTCAGTTTGTGGTGCAGCTCTTCCTCCTCGGGAATCAGGAAAGACAGGACGCCTTCATTAAAGGTGGACGTTGTTCATCCTTCTTCTAATGGTGATAAGGATGGATCGCCCATGGAACCGCCCGCTACTCCCTTTCCAGTCCCCTTGGCACCAAATAGGGAAAATGATGCTGAGGTTGCTCTGAAGGTGTGTATGAAGAGCAGCCTGAAAAAGCCATGTGGGTGTGCAGCAGGCACAGAGGACTCAAGTCCCAATGCTCATGGTATTGATTGTAAGAGGAGGAGGAAAGTGCAGTGGATTGATGCAAATGGACATGACCTTAGCCCAAATCAATGTATTCGAGCAAAGGTCTAATTTATAGCACTACCATTTTTTCATAATGAAACTGTTTTTATTTGTTTCTCCTCTTTTGATTCATTACGCATTGTTTTATTCTTGAAATAAAACTGGGTTTGGCCGGATCGTTACATAGAAGACCTTTGTTTGTGAATGCATCAGGCATAGAGGTTTTTCCTTGTTCATTCTGAATTTAACTTTTGAAATCCAATTTTGATGGCATTGAAATCTACACACTTAAAAATCCCCAATTTGTTTCATTTATCCAACATAGTCCCTGCACTAGCTTAAACCATTAGCTTAGCTTTCTGTTTGTGATTTCATATCCCCTCAATGAATTAATCTTCATATAATGCATTATTGTCACGAGCTTCTCTTGAAAAAAGTAGATGTATGGTTCATTGTAAATTTTTTAGGGTCTTGATTTATATGGTATTTTTGTGGTGCAAATTGATACTAATATTAGGTTATATAATATAAAGCTAAGTTATCCTTGATAGTCAAAATTTATTAAATACTTTCTTAGCGATACAACTGCAGCTTTGTAATTCCTCTAGAATGTATGAAAATCTGTTCAAACTAAAATACCTTCAAGAACTGTTAAAGATAACTTTAGATAGACAGACAACAAGCCAAATGATCTACACAACTTGTACACACAAACAAGTATTCTCAAATACAACTGCATTCCAATAAGAAGGATAACAAGAAATGTGGAAACCTCTGAACTATAACTGCATGGCCAACTTACAACTGAAAAGATATTCTTGGTTGGTTACGCAACCAAGTATTATAATTTATAACAAGATTCTTGGATACCACTACGTCACAAACATTCAATCACAAAAAATATAGAGGTCATTCTTGTGGCCACACCAAATAAAAAACTGATTATAGAAGTTTGAGTGGCTGACCTCTGTTTTCTAGGGTGGTCTCTATGCACAGCCAACTATGCAAGAACCATAACAGTTCATTTTTTTGTTTACTTAAAAACATGTCTATATCATGTGGAACGAATTGTAACAATTAGTTTCTCTGGATACTTTTAGGATATGCCTCAGTGGAAGTTGATTGGCTGGCATTTATCTTGAAAGTGCCAGGAGATTCTACCTGTTCTGGGCATTGTCATAGAATGTGGCCATTGCTTAAATGAACAAACCAAAACTTAATATTATTCTAAAATTATAATATAGAACTTGAAATTTGATGGAAGCTGGATTTTTTTTAAAGATGGGTTGTAATTTTGTCATTCCAAAACTATATTATAACTTCTTTTCATTTTCCCCATGATTACACTTTGCATACAGAGTTTTAACTCTGTGATTTCTCATTTGAACAGGAAAAGGAACAAAAAGGATAATTTTTGGGTCTCAACTCTGATCTTTGGGCTGGATTATTGAAATAATTTTGCAGTATTATTGTTGTATTTTTGTTCATGTAAAATCAATTGTCAACTATATGTTGTTTTTGAGAATGCCATGAACTTTGTTACTGGGTCTACAATAATTTTGTAATATATCTGCTAACCATATTTTGGTAACAGTTTTCTGCTTTTCTTTAAGCTTGGTACTTTTGATCTAATTTTATTTTGGCAAACATACTTTTGATATATACAATAGGAACATGGTACTACACGTGAATTACTTGATGCAAGCTAAAGTTCTTGCATAACTTTTACTTCAATCACTCAATCTTCGGTCTTCAGGAGTCAATCAGGACATTAGCTTCTTGGAAGCATTACAAGGATGTATAGGTTTGGGATTGTAGTGTACTGGCCCATATAGTGGAGACTGTTCCTTCCTCTTCTTATTCTGCTTTTTAAACTTATGCAGGCATGCCCTATGTGCAACACAAATATTGGGATTGATATTCTTTTCTATCACATTTTGCGGGCATCCGTCAATTTCTTCCTCGACCACCAACAAAACATGTAATGGCAGTGCAAGCTATCAGACAGAGGAAAACCTAAAAATGGAAAGTCTTGCTCGATGAGCATGCTGTTGGAGATGTTCAACAGGGTAAGTATGCCTGTGATTGCTTCAATTTTTTTGCCATTGACCGCCACTCCACTCAGTGCTTGATTTTTGTATAGCAATGTATGGGCTATAATTTTGTGTTGTGTAATTGAATTGGTCATTATCAATAAATGTGTACTCTATTTATATGTCAGGTCGATAGTCTTATCAAAGGCGCATGAGTCCAACAAGCACTTCTAGCTCAGGTATGCAGCCACATTTTCTTTCTTTTCACAAAAGATTCTTCTGATCTACAACAAGAGAAGGCTTATTTGCTTGGTTGTTTTGTTTTGAGGTGTAGTATGTGATAGTGCTAAGTTATGAAGCTGGTGGTTGTGTTGTTTTTCTCATAAGGAATACTGCTATGAAAGTGAGGTGGAGGAGTGCACTTAATGTGTGCTGTAGAAACCAAGTTGCTGCTTGGTATAGTGCTAGCAACCTTTGATACTGGGGACATATTTTAATTGTGGGCAGAGCTAGATTAGAGTGTCTGAAAATGACCTCATAGTATTCTTGGCTGATATACTCCTCTTTTTTTACCCAATGTCCGAGTTTAATACCAGGTGGCTTTTAGCAACTCTGCCAAAACTTTATGGTTTAGGGTCTGTTAACCCTAGGCATCTGTAGCTTTTTCTAGTAAATAAAATAACCCACAAGCCATGTTTATTATTGGTACAAATCCCCTTTCGACTTGTGTTGAACTACCTGCAAATACGGTCAATAGACATACTACTGAAGGTTTAAAATTATTTTAGCCTCTCCAAAAATGACCAACCTGTGAGGTATGTGCTTCTCTTATGAGTTCAACAATCTCTATTCTTTTTTTATAATTAGACTTAGCCTCAAAATAGTCAACAATGTAGGGTTTTGTAGAAGAATTTCCCGTATTGCAATTTCCAAATGGGGCAGAGCATCTTCCAGGGGCTACTACTCCATTGTTATAACCAAGAGCAGCAATATCAGGTGGTTCATTGAAAGTCATCCAATTTTGCACCCTGTAGCCAAAAGTCTTGAAGCAGAGTTCTGGATATTTCACATACTCCTATCTATGGAAATAATGAACACAAACATTAATGGAACTTGTGTGCAATTTTAGAGTTGGGCATAGATTTATTACCATTGAAACATTTTCCTGACACTTGTGGCATCCTCATCATCAAAAGCATGGAATTAATATCATGAATAAAGTTGGTTTATTTTAAGATGTAGGTTATAAGGAATTAAAATTTACTAAGAACATTTTAGTTGTATCATTTTTTAACGTATTAATAACTGCACAGCTAAATGCCAATAAATTTTCACTAAATGAAATTATTAAAGAGAAGCCTGGCTGAAATTCTGGGTTGCTCTGTGAATTCATGTTTGTTTCTTGACAGCATTACCAAAGTTTTAAGTATCCCATGTGTAGCCATACTCTAACAGTTCAAAGGCATTGATTTATGAAAAAAATTATGAATTTTATATGTGCTATGCTGTTATTTTGATTTCATTGCAAGATCAGATAGAAAGAGTAACGACTCTATCTCCTGTAAGTGCAGTTCTGTTTGTAAGACTTAAAAACTCAATCTTGTTCTATTTTAAGCAAATCATGTGTTTTGGAAGCACTTGACAAGTATCTTTAGAGTGGTATAAAAACTATAGATATGCAAGGTAGTGAACCAGGGCAGTACTCTACAACACACAAGAAACTGCCATAGGTTGCAGGTTATAATTATTCTGATTACCTACCTTACCCCTCTAATAATTCTAAATAAAAAATTTAATCATTAAAGGAGGGTACGCACATCCACCAAGATAATTAATTATCTTGTTCCCTCTGAGAGCACATTTCTTTGAGGTATTTTTCCAAACAGTTCACTACCATGTCTATGGCTTGTCATGGCATTCCATCACTGAGACCACATTTATTTGAGACATTTTTTCAAACAATTCATTGCCTTGTCTATGCTATCACATTTTTCATACATGTCTACCAAAGCATTTTATCAAACAGTTTAGTGCCTTGCTGCTATGGCTAAAAGTCTAAAACAGGTGCTTTCGAACAAACTATGGATGCTTGAAAAAAATCTATCAAAGCACAATAGCAACTCTGCAATATTATGTTGTCAATTTAATAATCTTACACTAACAAAATGAGGGCAACCACATATCGACATTATTTAGAGCATATCCATTCAACAATCTATCGAAGATTTGCATGCATTAGAATAATTGTATTTTAAGTCCTTTTTTAATAATTATATTTATTATAATTTTGCATGCTTACAAAATCAATGCAATAATAAAATATTTTTCCTTAAAATATATTTAACTCGCAATTCTTCAATGGTTCCATAGTTTTCAGATTACATCCAAAGAGACTCTTTTTCCTTGCCAACAGGGTAGTATAGACATAACAAATAAACCAGAGAGATCTATCACAGTAGAATGAGTAGACACTATTCCACCTTGATCACTAAACCGGCCATCTTGTCTCCCTTAAATAGTGATATCATACCATAGCTTTCATCTAAAGGGGATTCCAATATTTTTGTTTCATTTGAATTTTTGATTTAATGCTTTGCTAACATGCATTTGAATCTACCTTGTTTTGTAATGCAGCACCAATTGAAGTTCGAAAGACATATGAGGAATTTCTCACTATTATCTCAGAATTCCTAGATGGTGAAATATCGACAGAAGAGCTGCATGAATCAGCTATAGCTATTTATAACATTCTTCATGATTACAGGTCTGGTTCTACCAGTGAGGTAGCTCTAGCGAAAAAAGAGTGAGTATGACCATCCCAGCATCATGACATCTTGTTATATGTTGAGATTTCCTGTTTGGATGGAACAAAATTATTATCTGTAAGCATTCTGCTAATATTTCTTACTTTACATGGAGTTATGTCAGGTTTAGTTGCTATGGTGTTCTTGACCCCACCATATCTCTCTTAATCCACATATGGGCTAACTTTATTTCAAAGGATTTCTATTTCTCAAAAATTTCAGATTGTAGGTTTTTTCAGTGGTGCTTTTTTAAAAGAAAACTGTTATTACTTTTGTAATGGTGTATGTACATTGTAATTTCATCTTCAGCTTATCTGGGAGAATTATATGTTCATGTGTCATTTTCTTTTGTAAGAAGTTGAAATATGTAGACTTCAACATTGGATTTACTTGGTGTTACAATGTGATGCATGATCAAATGATACATGCATATTAAATATAATAGCACATCAATCATGCATGCTTATATTGAATGGCATTCATTCTTGAGCCCGCTATATCTTACTTGAGGCAATAATATGCTAATAATGTCATGCATCAGGGTAAACTAATGTATGTTGAGATCTGCTTAGGAACAACACATTGACACTGCAAATATGAGATCTGATTGAATATGTGCAGAGAGTAAGATCTAGAAGAATGCAAGAGAGTGCACTGAATCTACTCTGTGTAATGTTTCTTGTAAGTCATTCTATATGTTTATTTGAGTTCCCTCGACAAGGGGACCTTCTTTCAGGACTGTTAAATTTCCCTGGATTTTTGGGATGGTGGGGCATGACAAATATGTATACAAACACACACACATACACATAAATATGTACATGCATAGATATATATTTGTGTGGACAAAACATTAAATTTTTTTTTTTCATAGTTATTCAGTTGCATAATTATAAAGAGCTGAAACTCAAGAATTGCTCTTGGAATTTTAAGATCTATGCTTTATTGGGTTTGACAAGGCATCATTTTGCTCATATCCTGAGACCTTTTCCACTCCTCCAATATTTTGGCATCTCTATTAATCATCTTCTTATATTCAATTAAGTCTTAGATGCCCTAGGAGATCATAACCCTGAATGTTAGGGATGATTATGCCAATTTTTTCAAATAGTTAATTTCCTTGTCTATGCTACCACATTTTTCATACATGTCTACCAAAGCATTTTATCAAATAGGTCAGTGCCTTGCTGCTATGGCTAAAAGCCTAAAACAAGTTCTTTCAAACAAGCTATGAATGCTTGAAAAAAATCTATCAAAGCATAATAGTGAGCATTAGCATAGACAAGGCAATGAACTGTTTGAAAAAATGCCTCAAAGAAATGTGGTCTCATAGTACAACATCACTCTCTTTAGCAGGTTCAAATTACTCATCATTGCATCATTTATATGCAAAATGCAGAAGATAGAAAATGGAGCTGCCTGTTTGACAAAATGCAACACTAGTTGAAATGCATCTAGAAAGAAAAAATCGAGCCCATGTATGCAAAATGTGATAGCATAAACAAGCCACATGACCTACTTTCAACAATGCCACCTGCTCACAAACCTCGCAACAAAGACATGTTCACACAACAAAAACATTAGAAATTGATCCAAAAAAATTTCTCCCTTCGTTTCTGATTCGTTGCAACAACAATTTCTAAATGAAAAAACAAAAAAGCACGGGAAAAAAACATGTGATTTAATCAAAAATTTGGAGAAACCACCCAGAAATTCCACTTTAATAAAATAAATGCCACAAACCATGGGATAAACAAATATATCATTGTCTAGCGCTAGTACTGAGAAGCCTTAATACTAAAATCAGCTCACCGAAAACACTCTGTTTAGTAGGTTCAAATTACCCATTATTGCATCATTTATATGCAAAATGTGGAAGCATAGACAATGCAGGTGAACTGTTTGACAAAATGCATGACTGGTTGAAATACATTTAGGAAAACAAGAATTGAAGAAGTTGATTTTTTGGAGACATCCATTGTCATTTTAAAGAACTCAAATATGTTGACAAAACAAACATGACTTTAATTGGAAAATGCAGCCATGGCCAACAAGAAGAAAAGTATGATCTATCACTGTCACCCTAGGAAGCCAAAAATTGCATGCTAAGAAGCCAGAATTCATAAAGCAATTTTGAGTTGATGCAAAAGATGAGTAACACCCATGACGATGAGACCTGCATGTATCCTCATTTAGAGGAACTCAAAACTATTGAACGACAAATATGACTATTATTAAAAAAAGTAGGCATGGCCAAAGAAAAAGTAGGCTTCTCTATTATTGCGTCTGCAGTTTGACCTTTCTGGAGTGATAGTGGTAGAGCTCTAATTTTCCTTTGGCTGTACGATTTCTTTTTATTCATTTTTAGTAGTTGTGAACTCCTTGGGAATGCACATTTTCCCCTTTGGGTTACTTGGAGAAACAGGGATCTAGGTACCCTATTTTTTGGTGCACACATCTTCTGCATTATGCCTTTGTTGAACATGCTATTTTAGGCTCCCTAGAGTGACACTATTGAAACTTTCTAGACAACTTGAAATGGATTATTATGTGTATCATCAATCTTGAATTCATTCATAATGTTATATGTTCATTCCAAAATATCTGTCATTTTTCATTTCAATTGTAATTATCTCTGTGTATTCATATTATTTCTCCATTTCTAACATTTTTCCAAATCTGAACAATACATGGACTAGAAAGGGGTTTCTCCCAGCTTTGTTGCATTTTAGGGGAGCTTTGTTTTCACCTGCTATGTACAAATGACTAGTTTACCCACAAGTCTGGAGACAAGATTGACAACGGTATTCTAATTCACTAAGTTTCCTTGCCTTCAGGTATTCTAATTCACTTAGTTTTCTTTCCTTTTATAGATAGTATTATAAGCAGATAGTTGTTATCATGGCTGGATATCATAGTATTATAAGCAGATAGTTGTTATCATAGCTAGATATCACAACTTATAGTTTTTTTAATTTCATTTTTCTGATGTAAAAAGTTAATTCTTTTGTAATAATTATGGCAAAACTTTGACTTGTGATTGCAAACCTTGTAGGTGCCTAGATTTGAAAAACTACATGCAGCCCCCAAATCGGTATGTGCTGTCATATTAGGTAGTGGAGCTAGACATGTCTTTTTCCTCTTACAGGAAGAAGAGCCAAGCCAACAGTAAGTAGTTTCCCTCGCAAACATATTTTTACTAATTTTATCTTGCCTTGCATATGATATTGTCCTTTCTTTCATATATTTATCCTCACACACAAATTGCACCCAAAAGAAGTGCCCTATTTCCACTTTGAATTAAGTGTTTTATCAAATTTCTGAAGCATGTGCCATTTCCCCTGGCAAACGCATGCTAGT
The DNA here is from genome assembly GCA_007258455.2 of Sequoia sempervirens. NCBI lineage: Eukaryota > Viridiplantae > Streptophyta > Pinopsida > Cupressales > Cupressaceae > Sequoia > Sequoia sempervirens. The sequence continues at coordinate 6,145 of VDFB02146377.1, read as the reverse complement.
CTTTAATTTTTCCAATTTAAAACTCATGGACTTGCTTGCTTTTTAAATGATCACCTTATCATGTCAAACGATTCCATGCTAAGTATTTAAAATATATATATATATAAGTGGCACCTAGAAATATACAGGTCAAGGTTGTGAAAGTTAACACTCAAGCCAATCATCATGTGAAATAGGAATCAGCATCTGCAAATATTCATTTGGTACATGTCCATCAAAAAATAAAGCAAGTCTCTATCTTCCATCCAGATTAGTGCAACAGTTCAAGTATGCTTATGCTACACAATGCATATTGTTTTATTTATTTTTCCATACACAGCTCAATTACATGACTTGGGTTTGTTTTGAGAAGTGAATCCTTTTTCTTTGTGTTCAGATGTCTTATGTCAAATCTCTACTAATGATATTGTTTTTTTCTTTTGTTTCAGTTTGCTTTTGTTCCAGTGATGTTCTTGCAGCATATGCATCTTTTCTCTAGAATACAAGTGCATGCTATGACGATATCATTCAGCATGAAGAAATTGATTGAATGATAGTGAAGATGAAAGGACTAAAAGGACTAACTGGGTGATTTTTGTTTGTCTCCTGAGGAATAATTGCATCAAAAATTCCAAACTCGGTTTGCATTATAAAATTTTCTTTGTCCATTGCTCTATACAAGCTCCTCCATGTGTATGGTTGCAGCAGTGCTTAAAGTGTATCAGTTAGAAAGCATCATGTTTTGTAGTTTTCAGGCATCTTAGAGCAGTGAACAGTTGACTCTCATTTTCAAATTTTATTGCAATAGTGGATATTTCCAGGTTTACTTTTGAGATTGCATGTTTTTGTTAAGCAGTAGATATTGCATAATTTTTGAGGAAGACAAATCTAATTTAGTTGAAATCTCAATAGGAGAAGTGATAATCGTTACCTTCTTTGTACATCACTTTTGGTATTATAAGGTGTTCTCTTTTCTGATGTTAAAGTTTTCTCCCATGGTCTATCCTTGGTGCCCGCAATATTAGCTCCTCTCCTTGTTCTTGTTTCTTTCACAGCAACCGGTCATATTATCTTCTTTTATATATATAAAACAAGTGGCTCTTTTTTGTAGAGGCTTTGGGTTGGAAGATTGGTTTCTTTTTTTGGTTTTGAAGGCGGTGATGGCTCTGCTAAAAAGTTTCTTGCTCAAATGAGTATAACATATATAGTCTTTGAGGGGAGGGTGTTTTCTGGTCAGTTGTAATTTTTGAAGCCTAATAGTAAATTTACTACCCAACATCTCTTGCAGTTCAGAGCTATGCACTATATGTCCTCTTTTTCCAATTGTCTTAGAAGTGATAGCTTTAATTCTTCTCTCGGTATCTCATTCTAACGATGTATCATAGAGTCAATGGTATTTCAGGTGACATTTATTTAACAACCACGTTAATGACTATTATTGTTGTATGGAAATTTTGATCTGTTATAGCTTACAAGTATAGTATTTTTTAGGCTTAAATGAAATGACACTTGTACTACTGCCTGATGCAATATATGTGATCATAAGCATACAATAGAATGAGAGTTCTACATAATGCTTTTGTTTGGCTAAAACAGAGACAAAGCTCTCCTAGTTCGTAAGGAATTAAGTATCTCTAGTATCTACCAATTATTCAATACCAGGCATCTGATCAGTAGATTCCAAGTTGCTACAACATGTATATGCTTTCAATTAGCCATACAAAACCATCAATAGGTTTACAACTATTCAAGAAGAAAGGGTTCTCTTCTCATCTACAAATTCTCTACTAAAGACTATTTTATCTGTAGAGACAATTACTTGTATGCTTTTGAAATGGTTGTGTCAGGAAGTCTATGGGGTTGAAGGATTGAGCAGAGTGGGGACAAGTTATTTGAAAATAGATCCATCAATTCATTCCCGCAGTCCATGATCTAGATGCTACGAATGATGAAGACAATAGCAAAAACCAAAAAGCAATCATCAAAGACCAACTCCAAAATACTCATAACACTGTTTTCCCTACAAACAGATGAAGACAATTGCAAAAACCCAAAAGCAATCATCAAAGACCAACTCCAAAATACTCAGTACACTGTTTTCCCTACAAAGCGGATGAAGGCAATAACAAAAACCAAAAGCAATCATCAAAGACCAACTCCAAAATACTCCGCTATACTTGTTTTTCCTACAAAGCGGATGAAGACAATAGCAAAACCAAAACAATCATTAAAGACCAACTCAAATACTCATTTCACTTTGTTTTCCTACAAACAAACACAGTTTTAGGGGAACAAGCTCCGCATTAGAGCACTTGTTATTTATAGTTTACATTGAGGGGGTTTCATGTGTAATATATATTAATTAGATATTTGTATTTTACATACAGAGGGTCACAAGGAGAATGTATATTTATTTTCATATTTTATATTAAATTTGGGTGCATAATATATAGAAAGAGTTACATTGAGTGTTATTAGGTTAAAAAAAAGTCATTGTAAGATGAGAGAAAGTTACCTTGTAGAATATATTATATCTCCAATTATTTGAAATTAATTTTATACTTTCATTTTAGTAGCCAAAGAATAAGATAAGTTCATTTTTTTTTAATGATTGGTTTTATTTATAGACATACACATAATATTCTAAGAAACAAATATAATTGAAAAAAAATCACATCTTTGATATTTATCTATTACATAGCTCACTATATTTTACATAAAAATATAAATGTTTCATTTCTTTCCATATAATGTCTAAAAAATAATCATTTCCAATGAATTTATGATGAAAATCCTTAAAATCCTTAAAATCCTCATTTATTTTGAGGATAAACAATAACATTTTCAAATACATTTATTATTTTAAAATATTTCATGATAACATATGTAAATTCCTATAGCATTTGATCACTTTAATAAAATAGTGGCCCCATTAGATAAAATAATCTAACCTGCCCCAAAATAAATGGCCTAAAAAAATTCTATTTAACAAAAATTTGTGTTTATAAAATTTATGGTCTTTATAGGAAAGAAAAAGGATACATGTTACAATATAATCTCATAATCTTTTCATTTCGTTTTTCATTCTATTTATCTATATATATAGTCAATCAACAAACATGTTTGGCTCAAAATTATTCACAACCTTCAAATCTCCATAATTTGTTCTAGCATTAGGCATTGGCTACTTACATAATCTCACTATAAATGAAAGCCATATAGTAAAACTTAAAACACTAAAGGTTTACAAGAAATAGTAGTAAAAAATGTTAACAATAATTAACAAGTGTATGGCTTAGACATAAACATAGAGCTAAGATGTGGATGATGAATCTTCTATAGTATTTCTTGGACCACTTGTACTCTCAAGAAAAGGTGAGATATCTATAGGCAATTGAAAACTTCTAGGAGTTCCAAGAAATGCACTTGTTATTTTTTCTAATCTCTTAACTACCTCCATCATATTTGGTCGTTGTTGTGGTAGCTCCCTTGTGCAAACCAATCCCACTTGTATAAACTGAGTAAGGCATTCCAATACCTTTGATATATCCAGTTCATTAACATCTCTAAGTAGGTTGTTGTCCACCACCTCTATTAGACTATTTGGGAAATCCATTCTTACCCATTTTGGTAGACTGATACCTTCTGCTAAGATGTCATCTATAGGTTTCCTCCTTGTCAACAACTCTAAAAGTAGAATTCCATAGCTATATACATCTCCTTTTGTTGAAATATTTCCACCCATTCCATACTCTAAATACAATACAATAAGTATTAATTCTCAAGTCATTTGAAGCATCCATAAAAAAGATTAAAAAAATAAATGAAATCTCTATTGAAATATTAAAACTGTACACCTAGTGCAATGTAGCCAATGGATCCCTTGATTGCATTTGTAAAAGTCAATGAATCCATTGAATTCCCAAACAAGATTTTGGTAATGCCAAAGTCTACTATATATGGAGTAATATCATCCCCTAATAGTACATTATTATGTTTCAGGTCACAGTGAATGACTTGCACAAAGCAATGATGATGTAGATATTCTAGTCCTTGAGCTATCTCCTTTGCTATTCTTAATCAAGCATTCAAGTTTAATTTGCATTCATATCCTCCCTCAGGATAGAGCCATCTCCCTAAACTTCCATTTGACATGAATGGAAGAATCAATGCTTTAAAATCAGGACTAGAACATGTTGAAATGATTTTGATCACATTGCGGTGCCTAACTCTTTTTAAGACATTACATTCTCTATTAAAACTTTGGAGAGCATTTTCATCTTGCAAATTGAGAACTTTAGCAGCAATATTTGTACCATCTTTGAGATTCCCTCTATAAACAGATCCAAAAGTACCAACCCCTAATAGATTGGTTTGAAGAAACCCACCAATTGCATCTACAAGTTCTTCATAGGAAATTATTTTATGCCCAATATTGAGATCAAGGCTATTTTGCTTAGTGTGTCTCATATGGAAAATTACCAATATAAAAAATATGATGAAGATTGTAGTGCCAATCACAATAGGTAATATCACTTTTCTAGATAATGAGACATTTTTGTGCTTGGAATTAGAGCATGACTGCAATTTAATCCACTTGCCACATAGGCCAAAATTTCTTTAAAATGTTGACTGATCCATTGTTCCAAAAACTCCTCCCTTTGGAACCTCTCCTGTTAATTTATTTGAAGAGAGATTGATATGATGAAGCATTTTCATTTCTTGTAAATCCGTTGGGATTATACCTAAAAATTTGTTGTTAGAGAGATTAATGTCCTCAAGGTTTTTTAGTTTTTTCAATGATGCTAGAATTACACCATCAAATGAATTCCATGAAAGATTCAAATATTGCAATTCTATGCAATTTGATAGTGGAGCTAGAATTTCACCTGAGAAGTTATTGTGAGAAACATCTATAGCTTGGACCATTACCATTTTGCTCACTTCTAAAAGAGAACCTTGTAAGAATTTATTTGAAACATTGAAATAGAATTGGAGATTTGGAAAACTTGCCCATTCAAGAGGCATATTTCCTTCCAATTTGTTATGCTCGCCAAGTCCAACTTTTCCAAAGTGATGCATCTCCCTAAACTAGTAGGTATTTTCCCTTATAGTTGATTGTGATGAAGAATAAGATCTCTTAATTGTGGAAGATCACCAAGACTCTCTAGAATTTTCCCTGAAAACATGTTTCCACTCAATGATAACAAACCAAGCCTTTTTGCATGTCCCCAACTTCTTGGAATTCTTCCATATAAGTTATTTTTGTCAAGATATAATGTTTCTAGATTTGGAAGTCGATTGAGCGTGGATGGAATAGTCCCAGTAAAGTAATTGTTGCTTAAGTTTAGCATTGTTAACTTTGATAGGTTGCCAATGCTACTTGGTATGTTTCCCTCAATTTTATTGGAATCTAATGCCAAATACGAGAGTTGGCTTGATAGTTGGCTAATAGAAGATGGTAGTATTCCAGTGAGATAGTTAGTAGACAAATCTAAGGTTTCTAATTTGGAGCAATTGGTCAATGGTATTAGAAAAGACAAGCCACTACCTTCACTCACAAGGCGATTTCTAGCTAAACCAAACCATCGAAGTTGGAGCAATTTTCCAAACTCCAAGGGCACCATGCCACTTAGTTCATTAGTACCTAATTCAACTTGTTGAAGTTGAGTGCAATTAAAAAGGGAGCTTGGTATTTTTCCAATGAGTTGGTTTCCCCACAAATACAACAATTGCAACTCTAATAATTTTCCAATTTTCCAAGGAATGTGGCCATTCAATGGATTATCATCTAATGCTAATGTTTGGAGAAGAGTACAATTAGAAAGAGTGGTGGGAATCACCCGTGTCAAGTTATTGGTGTGAAGAGAGAGACTTCTAAATTGAGTAAGCACACCCAATTCAATAGGAATACTACCATAGATTCCACTTTGTGACATATCCAAATCAATTAAGGAGGACAAGTTTCCTAGGGAAGATGGAATTGTGCTTATTAATGGGTTTGAACCTAACCAAAGCGTCTCTAAATGTGAAAGAAGGCCAAGCTCAAAAGGAATGTTGTCGCTCAAAATGTTAAAAGATAGGCTGAGAAATTGTAAAGAACGACAGTCTCCTAAAGTGGGTGGAATAGGACCTTCTAATTTATTTTTAGACAATCTAAGTATTC